>PISX010004911.1:0-114563 GCA_004024625.1 Mellivora capensis | reverse complement strand
GGAAGCAGAGGAGGAGACTAAGAAGACAAAGAAGAGTAAGAAACCCTCAGAATGGGGGTCAGTGCCTAGCTCTCCCAAGGGCCCCCAGCCTGGCAGGGTCCCAGGGCACACCCACCTTCGTGCCGCTCACGGCAACAGTTTTCCCTTCCGTGGCTCCCGGGTCTGGGAAGAAGCCAGGCCTTGCCCTCCGAGCCCAGGGGCCCACACTGCACGTGGGCCACACCACAGCTGCCTGCTGGCTGCCATAGTGCAGAGAGAGACATCTTTCTCCTCTAACCAGAGAATCTCCACACTTGGGCAGGGCCTCTAGAAAGGTAGGGAAACTGTCCCTGAGATGTGCCCAGAGGAGGAAACACTCAGCTTCCTGCACCCAGGGCACGGAGTGGGGGAGCAGGGGGAGAGGAAAAGGTCTGCCCCGGGCAGGGAGCCAATCCCCTGCCCAGAAGCCTTCTGCAACTGCCTCCAGCAGGCCACCGCCAGGCCTTCAGGAATACATGCGACGCGTGAGATGATGCCTTTTCTCTCTTCTGGCAGCGGGAAGAAAAGAAACCAGGTAAGAAACTGCTTCTGCCCACACAGGTCAGGAGAGGGGCAGAGCAAGAAAAGGCCTATCCCTTCCCTGCAGACAAAGCACATCCACACAGACTGTTTCTGCCTGGGATACATACACACACACACACACACACACACGAGCCAGGAGTTTGCTTTCTGAAAGCTGATTATTTATTAATTACACATCAGAGAGGACGCCAAGCTGCCACGGAACAGTGATGTGGTGGGCCAGGTGGGGGCCGCCTTCATCCCCTCTGGCTCTGGATGGGCGGGGGTGGGGGCAGGAGCTGGGGTCAGGGGGCTCCGTGGGCCGAGCGCCCTGCAGGCAGTCAGGAGCCGACAGCCCTATACCTGCCCCGTGAGTTTCCGCACAGTTCAGATGAGATGAGAATTGTGAAAGCTTTTTGGAAGCAGGAAATACAACAGACAATTTTAAATGTGAGTGAAGGTCCCTGCAGGGAAGTTGGGAGGAAGATAAGGAGGGCTTCTGGACCGTGCATTTCCTCTCTTCACCACCTAACTCGTCATGGAGTTTCAGGGGAATCCTTCCTCTGTGGCTCAGCCCTGAAGGCCACCCTCCCAAGACCTGGCCTGGGCCAGCGCCACAAGAGCCAGCCCCTTCCAGCACCGAGAGCCGACAGCCAGTGAGGGTTCTGTCACCCAGACCCACGCGAGGAATGGAAATGGCCCCGCCACAGAGGAGGGAAGGTCCCGTGTAGAGTGGTCAAAGTCTGACTTCCCCGGATTTGAATCTGGGCAGCGCCTTCGGTCAATATTGATTTAAGTGTCACTAGAAACGTGAGACCTTCGTGGCAATGTGGGTCTCCTCTCCCACATAGTTCAAAAGCCACAGTCTCCATACAGTAGTTTCTGCATGCTTGCTCTCTGGTTTCTCCATGCCTGCGCACCCTAATCCTTGCCCAAGGCTGAGAATCTCCCAAGGCACAACCAGGTCAGCCCCCCCGCAGAGCCCCGGCCGTGGTGAGCCTCTCAGACACCGTGCAAACACTGACTGCCAGTGGTTCTGGCTCCTAGGACCCCACAGCAGATGCTTCCCCAGCACAGCCACTTCCACCTGCGGGACTCAGAGCCAGGAGACACAGTGCTCTAGACACCTGCTACCGTCCCACAGATGCGGGAGCCCACCGCAGCAACGCCAGGGTCGCCTAAACAAGAGCGCCCCCTACTCTTCCCACCCTCCTTGGCAAATGGGCAGAGCCTTCCTGGCAGGACTCAGGCTGACCCTGGAAAGTCCACTTGGCTTTAACGTCATGAGGAGCAACATGGACCCTAACGCCCTCCCCCAGGAACAGGCAAACCAGCTAAAAATCACCTGCAAAAAGCTTATTCTTCTGGGTGCATCAGTCCATCAGCCAATATTATACCTGTTTAAGAACGGTTACGGGCCGAATAGTTCTGACTTCTGGAATTACATTAATGTTTTGCATACTCAAGAGTCAAATCAACAAGGATGAGAGAAAAATTAGGCTGTGAAAAGAAACAAGTTGGCCTCACCGTATTTCAGACAAATCACATAGCCACACTGAAGGTGGGAAAAGAACTGAACCAGAATAACTTCTGAACATGGTTCTTTGTCCGTGTGCTCTCAGTCTAATGATAAAAATAACTACAACTATTCAATTCTAGATAGAAAGGTTTTGGGGTTTCGTTGGGGGGGAGAGTTTGTTTTACAGGGGTAGGAGTTACCAGTTCTAAATCTACCTTCCGTGAACTGAAGGATTGAGCAAAGAATTAAATGTAGATGAAAGTTCAGTTTCTCGCTGTTAGACAAGGGAGTTACAACTAAAGAAAGAGGGATGAAGAGAAGAATGACCCCTGGGGTGCTGGACTGAAATGAGAAGTATCAGTTCCAATTTGTGGTTTTTAATATAGATAGAAAAATACAAAACTGGGTATGCGTGTGTGTTTACATTCCTTCTCTCTGTCCACCTGAAGGTTCTAAAGCAAAGACACCCCCGTAGCCATCAACATACTGAGCCCCCTGCTCTCAGTCTTTAAATACCATTCCTCACCTTAAGGAACCAAGACCCTTTGGAGAAATGGCCGATTCAGGGCTGGGAAAAAGAAAGTACAAAATGAGCCTGGCATATTTTGTGCCAAAAAGTAAGAAAGTGCTAGAAAGAAAGAGATGAGAATGTGACAAAAGGACATAGGAGCCAACTTGAAGGGGCTCCCACTGGCCAATTCTGGGCTAATCTGAGCATCAAAATAATAATAGCAATAGAATGTTTAAGTTATAAATAAGAATCTGAGTCCATACAGATGTAAATAAATGAATAGATTAAAATGAGGAAGAAGGGAAAGTCCTTTTTTACAGAACACCAACTAACATCTGTAGAAGGAGCAATGGTGTTCAAAGAATCACCATTTTACAACCATCAGAGTCATAACCAATTCTGTCCAGAATCACCATCCATGGGTACTAATGCCACTGAGTTAAAGACCGATGAGGAAGGAGATATTTCCGTATTCTCAAAGTATCCTCAGCAAACTGTTTATTAACTACAAAGGGAAGGTCAATGACTTTAGAGTGGATTAACTTAAGGGACACCACCTTAAATAAGTAACAGAAGTTAGCATCACTAATAACGGGACAAAGGGACATCCTGTACCTTCTAGAAAAGAACACAACTATCACTTCTAGGGTATTCCTGCCAAAAACACAAAAGCTAAATGTAACCGTGAGGGGTCATGTCCCAAACTGAGGGGTGTTCTACAAAACAACTGGCCGGTGTTTTTCAAAAAATGTCATGAAAGACCGGAAAAGGCTAAGTGACAGTTGCAGATTAAAGAAGAGTAGAGATAGGTCAACTAAGTGCAAAGTGTCACTCTGGACCGGACTCTGGGCCTCGTGGAAAAATGCTATGGGATGTGGGGGGGATAACTGAAAAGACTGGAATGTGGCACCGAGGACCAGATAATAGGATGTACCAATGTCCCATTTCCTGATCTCGATAAATATACTGTGGTCCGGTAAAAGAAAATTCTTATTCTCAGGAAACACACACTGAAGAATTCATGGAACAGGGGTGCATGATGTGTACAAATTACCTTCAGATGGCTTCGAGGAAAAGGACAGAATATATATTAGAATATATAGACAAATATATACACAAATAAAATAGAAACAGAGAGAGAGAGAGCATACTAATGATGAAGCCAAAGGGCGAAATGTTAACAAATGGTAAATCTGAGTTAAGAATATATGGGCATTCTTGGGGCGCCCGGCTGGCTCAGTCAGGTAAGCCTCTGATTTTGGCTCAGTTCATGATCTCAGGATCAAGCCCCACCATGCACAGGGGCTCCGTGCTCCGTGGGGAGTCTGCTTCCACCCCTCCCCCCACTTGTGCGCTCGCTTTCATTCTAATAAATAAATAAAACCTTAAAAAAAAAAAAATATATATATATAGGCATTCTTCGTACCATTGTAACTTTCTATGATTGTGAAATTTTATCAACATGTTAAAAGTTTAAAAATAAAGAAATAGTAAGTTCAATAAAAACTATATTTTATGCAAGGAGCCCACTTATTTTAAAAAACTGCTTGTACAGTCTTGTGCCCAACATGACACTGATTTTTACTAAATGTGAGCTAGCGGAATGAATGAATGAAATGTGCTTTAGAAAGTGACATTAGGCACCTCTTTTAGAGGGCAGAAAAAGCACTTCTGTGCCTTCCAAATTACCATAAAATGACAGAAAAGATGTGTTTTTTTTTTTTAGTATAAAACTGTGTTTATAACTGGAAGGGAAAAAAGAACAAGTGCCACCAGCAGATCAGACATTTGAGGAAATTCCTACAGATGGACTTGGAAAGGGGAAAAAAGAGCAAAGGAGAGAGAAGCAGCCGGCCGAGAAAAGTTGTCTTCCAAGGAGCCTGAGAAGTTCCAAGTTCAGAGCCTGCCAGCTAATCTAGGGCGTGGACCTGGGTGGGGCATCCACTGGATGTAAGGTGATCTTGAAGGCTCTTTCATGCCTGTGGAAGTGACATCTGGACACTTAGGCACCAAAGAGGCGGGTAGTAAACAGGCCTCTGTGGTTGCTCAGTTTACGCTGAAGGGGTACAGTAGTAGTAACTCTGAATCATGAAAGTTTGACATGTGCACTTAGTCCCTGGGGCAGCTGTTCTCGAACTTTCTTTTCTCCAGGTCCTTTTACATTCATAAAAATTATTGAGTGATGTGGAAGTGTTGGGATTTGGAGCCAATGTCAAGAATTCTTTTTTTTAATTTTTAATTTTTTTTATTTATTTGAAAGACAGAGATCACAAGTAGGCAGAGAGGCAAGGAGGAAGCAGGCTCTCCGCTGAGCAGAGAGCCCGATTCGGGGCTCGATCCCAGGACCCTGAGATTATCATGACCTGAGCCGAAGGCAGAGGCTTTAACCCCCTGAGCCACCCAGGCGCCCCAATGTCAAGAATTCTTGAGACAAAAAATAAATAAACAAATAAATAAATAAATATTTTAAAAATTCTTGAGATGTCTTCACTGCAAAAAGGTGGTTTTATGAAAGCACAGGGACAGAACCCATGGACAGAAATAGCTGCACTAGGGTTGTGTGAGGTGGTAATTATATACATTCAAGGTGAGAGGGGGCTAGGGATAGTGTTAAGTCTCTAAGGAATTTGGAAGTAAGGTTTCCAGGACCTTGAGGGGGTTAGCTACTGTTCAGAAAAGTCATTTATTGGGGCACCTGGGTGGCTCAGTCGGTTAAGCGTCTGCCTTCAGCTCAGATCATGATCTCAGGGTCCTGGGATTGAGCCTGGCATCAGGCTCCTCGCTCAGTAGAGAGCCTGCGTCTCTCTGTCCCTCTCCCCCCTCTCCTTGCTTGTATGTGCTCTCTTTCACTCACTCTCTCTCTTTCTTTCTCAAATAAATAAAGTCTTTTTTAAAAAAAAGAAAAAGTCATTTATTATTATCTAGTAAAATGTTAGTCATGAAACCCTTCAGATGTGTATCAGTGGGCCATGTTCTTGGAGGATGATTGTTAACATATATCTTGAGGAATAAAGATAAAGTTAGTTTCCAAAGGAATTTTTGTAGGTTAAAGTAGACTTACAGGATCCTGGAGGTCAGGATCATGTCAAACTCAGACTGCCTTCTACCCTTAGTGAAGTATTAACATCGAGGCAGTTGATTTCCTAGAGGAAGGTCACTCTGTCTGTTTCAAGTACTTGATAGTGGTCTGTACGCAGTAAGGAAATTTAATTTTTTCTTTTGCCTTTGTTTCCCACATCATTGAGGACCCCAAAGAGCTTTTGTTTATGTGTGTTGTATCTACCAATATTTACCATATCAGAAATTTAAAGGGAGATATTTTAAATCATTAATCACTTAAAAATCACAGTAATAACCTCATTATCTGTTCAAATAAATGCCCCATTCTCATGAAGAATAACTACTGTCTAAAACAAAACCACTTAATAAAAAGAGGCCTTGTCAGACATTTTGCGGATCATTCTAATGTCTGGTCTGATAGAAGACAGCTGGACCCGCCTAGCTACTTCTGCATTCAATCTGTTGTGAAGTATTCTTTTTGAAATACATGAAAAAAGTTTGGCCTCCCGCAGTTCTACAGTTAGATGGCAAGGGTGACTGACTACCACCGGTCCACATGTTAAGAAAATTACTGTCACCCAAAAGATGAGAATCACAAAACAGGGTGACATGCAACATAAGAAACAGCTATAGTCGGGGCGCCTGGGTGGTTCAGTCAGTTAAGCATCTGCCTTTGACTCGGGACATGTTCTCAGCATCCTGGAATCGAGCCCTGAGTCCTTGGAGCTCCCTGCTCAGTGGGGAGTCTGCTTCTCCCTCTCCTTCTGCACCCCCCTCATGCACTCTCTCCTCTCTCTCTCTCAAATGAATAAAATCTTTAAAAAAAAAAAAAAAAAAAAAGGAAAGAAAGAAAGGGAGGGAGGAAGGGAGGGAGAGAAAAAGAAAGAAAGAAAGGGCTATAGCCACACAGGAGCCAGAAGAAAGAAAGGGACTGGACTGTGAAAGAAATGAAGACCCTGTTGCTCAGAGCAGCAAAGCTTTAATAACTTAATACGACGTTTTCTTCTCCAATAACATCACTTGGTGATTCAGTTAAACACATACACCTCACCGTTATAAATGCTATTTCCAGGTTTTAAATTTTTATAATGAAATTTTTATAATGTGGAAATGTTCATTATAATTACAGAAAAAGATATAAATTTTATAAACCTCGACAATGTAAAAATAATAATCCAACCAATAAAAACTGAGAAACAAAATGAGGAAAATGGATGGGAGAGTAAATGTGCCAATGTCTTCTTTTTTTTCAGCTCAGGAAGTGATAAGTAAATAATTAATACATGGATAACTTGGTCAAGAAATTAAGGTATAAATATATGACAAAGAAAATGAAAAACAGAAATCAGAAGCAGTGAGTATCTCTGGGAAGTGTGGGTGAAGGCTTTTAATTTTATACCATTCTTGATCGTTTGGATTGTTTTTTACTGCATGCATGGAGTACTTCAGTGATAAAAAAAAAATTAGCTTTTTCTTAATGTAAATAAACAATTAACACATTGTTAGAAATACTGTTAAAATAGAATGGGGTTTTGTGCTGACCTAGAGTTAGTCCTCCTGTTTTTAACTCAACTTCATTTTTTGCAAAGTCCAGAGAAGCCTGTGGTTTCAATCAGTTTGCAAGTGTTGGATGGATGGGATACTTAAATAGAGTGAAGGCTTTTGTAAAAATTAATGTCTATTCTTACAATCTGTGTATCTTTTTTTTTTAAGATATTTTCATTTATTTGACAGAGAGAGACACAGCGAGAGAGGGAACACAAGCAAGGGGAGTGGGAGAGGGAGAAGCAGGCTGAGCAGGGAGCCCAATGTGGGGCTCGATCCCAGGACCCAGGGATTATGACCTGAGCCAAAGGCAGACGCTTAACCAACTGAGCCACCCAGGCGCCCCTCAATCTGCGTCTCTTTTAAGAGAAAATTGGTTTCTCTTTGTTTTGCTCTTGAAAGATCACTGCCTAAAATAAACAGGGAAAGCGACCGAGTTGTGGCTTCCTGCTTCAAGTTAAAGTCTCTAAGCACTGGGATTCACGTTAGATCACATATCTCATCTGCTTTAGACGTGACTAGTGAGGGCTGCTAGGCCACCAGCACCTTCCAGTTCTTCGGAAAGCACCCAAGTCCTCTAACTGTTTCCAGGGACTGTTTAGGAAGAGAACACAGGAGATTTTTTTTTACACAGACCAGGGTTTGTTTTTTTTTAAAGATTTAATTTATTTATTTGACAGACAGAGATCACAAGTAGGCAGAGAGGCAGGCAGAGAGAGAGGGAGAAGCAGGCGTCCCACTGAGCAGAGAGCCCGATGCGGGGCTTGATCCCAGGACCCTGAGATCATGACCTGAGCCAAAGGCAGAGGCTTTAACCCACTGTGCCACCCAGGCGCCCCAGACCAGGGGTTTTTACACCACTATCTTTTCCCTCTGTCTTTATGCCTGTGAAGAAGAAAACATTCACACACCAAAATAAAAACAAAAGAAAGGTAAATAGGATGCTTTCTCCTGAGAGATGGAAACATCTTCTTGGAAGGGCCGCAAAGCCTGCATAGACGTTACCTATTGAAGACTTTTGCCAAACTATTCTAAAGCACACCACCATCACTACACTCACCATAGCCTTTTGATTAGGTATTAAAACTCAGAAAGAATAAAATATATATTTTAAGAATCAGATACACTTATACTTGATAATGACTGAAGAGCAAAAAAAGATAATGAATTATATTCGGGGATATATATTTCTTGAAATCATACTACAACTATTTAATATTGTTCTGCGACTATAGAAGTGTCTAGTATTTAAACTGTGATCCTGATGAGATACATTTTGGCCAGAGAAAGGATAAAATGAATGGAAAATATCCACCCCATGGGAAGTCTAGGGGTTCTATCACGCCAGACCAGGGTGTAAGCACCACCTAGTGGCACCTTCCTCAAATTACAAGAATAGTGCTTCAGCGGCGGTAGGATTTTCCTTGCAAGCCCTGATCTACTAAGAAGGCAAGGACTGTATTTTTTTCTGTATCTGGCCACAGATTAAAGGGACCCTAAGGTAGTAAGAAGTTTTAAAGTCTAGTCAATCCATTCATGGCTAGGCAGAATGTATTAATTGTGTTTTTTTCTTTTCTATATCTTATGATATTATAACATCCTAAAAACCTTGCGTGCTGAAGAAAGATTGACCATCCCCCACCCCCAGGGCTAACCAGTTCTTAGAGATAGCAGAGGGCTGGCCAGGAGCATGCCTTTCATATCCAAACCAACTAATTCTGAGTCTGTCCCCCAAATCACCCTTTTTTATATAACCCTCATACACCAAGCTAATGTTTCCCCTGTCTAAACTGTCCCAGAGCCAGGCACTAGGCAACGAGAACACCCCTATAGCCCACCAGAACTATTCCAACGAGCCAATCCTAAACTCCCTTGCCCCGTTTTCCCCACGGAAAACCTAATGAAGGCTGTGGCTCAGGCTGTCCCCTCGCTCCTACTCCTGCCTTCTGACCAGAACCTGAGGCTTCCCCTGCAGTCATGTATAGCATGGGATCCCCACCCCTTTTTTTTTTTTAAGATTTTATTTATTCATTTGACAGACAAAGACCACAAGTAGGCAGAGAGGCAGGCAGAGAGAGAGGAGGAAGCAAGCTCCCTGCTGAGCAGAGAGCCCAATGCAGGGCTTGATCCCAGGACCCTGAGATTATGACCAGAGCCGAAGGCAGAGGCTTTAACCCACTGAGCCACCAAGGCACCCACGATTTTTTTTTTCAAAGATTTTTATTTATTTATTTGACAGAGATCACAAGTAGGCAGAGAGCCAGGCAGAGAGAGAGGAGGAAGCAGGCTCCCTACCAAGCAGAGATCCTGATGTGGGGCTCAATCCCAGGACCCTGAGACCATGACCTGAGCTGAAGACAGGGGCTTTAACTGAGCCACCCAGGCACACCCTCCCTTCTTTTGGGAAATGAAAGTAGTGAATTCCTTCAAGGTCACTTGTCTCTTCATGTCATCAATCTCCTCCATAAGTGAAGAACTTCTGGGTACAAATGAGACAGGATCCCACTTCAGTCATTTCAGTGAAGAATCACTTCCATTCCAGTTTCTAGGGCACCTTAATTCATAAAATGTCTCCATTCCCCTTTTTACAAATAGGCAGCATTTTTGGCTCAATTGTCATTTGGGGAGTTGCAAACAGGGCTAGAAAATGGAAAGGGGGAACAACAAAGGAGAGAGCAGGAAAGGTGATGGTGTCCACAGACTCAATCCTCATATTCAACCCTGAGAACCAGTTGTGTCCCTTCTTCTCTTCCAGATTCCACGACCGTAAGCCTCTTCTCTTCTGCCATCTCCACAAGGCGCTTCTGTCCAGGTACCATTGGTGGCTTGGCAGGGAAGCTCCCAACCAGCTGAAGCTTCACGACCTGTCACTTGCATGGAGTCCCTTCCAAAGGTTAGACCTAATTCTGTATTTGTAATTTGTATCTTTCAACTAAAGACAATCTCTAAAATTAGATGAATTTCACACTCTACAAAAACTGGGAGGGTGAGAGGGGTCATGGTCCAGGGATTCCTGATGTGAATCCTTCTTTTCCATCCAAACATTCTGGGCCTCAGTTTCCTTATCTATAAAAGGAGGGGCCAACAGGGTGGTTTTGTCGTTTTTCTTTTCTTTCTTTCTTTTTTTTTTTTTTTTGAGTAAAGCAATAGAAGTTTTTTTTGGTTTTTTTTTTAAGATTTTATTTATTTGACAGACAGAGACCACAAGTAGACAGAGAGGCAGGCAGAGAGAGAGGAAGGGAAGCTGGCTCCCCGCCAGGCAGAGAGCCGGATGTGGGGCTCGAACCCAGGAACCTGGGATGATGACCTGAGCCGAAGGCAGAGGCTTTAACCCATTGAGCCACCGGAGCACCCCACAATAGAAGTTTATTAAGTGAAGATGCAGAAAAAGCTCTCAAGAGTGAAAGGGGTTGCCCACGAGGGCCTCTAGGGTTGGTCTTTTATAGAAAGCTAACCAGGAAACTTAAATCCTTTCAACATCTCTGTTGATAACACCTGGGGCTGGTTATTCTTTGTTAGTCACAGATGATTATCATAAAATCACCCACCCCACACACCTAGGGCAGGGTGAACCTGGGGTAGGGTGGTCTTTTTAAATTTTTTTTAAGGTCTTATTTTTTATTTATTTGAGAGAGAGCACACACAAGTGGGGGGGCGAGGGCAGTGGGGGAGAGGGACAAGGAGACTCCCCGCTGAGCAGGGAGCCCAATGATGTGGGGCTCCATCCCAGGACCCCAGAGTCATCACCTGACCCGAACACAGACACTTAACCGACTGAGCGACCCAGGCACCCCAGGGTGGTTTTCTCTGAAGTTCCCTCTTCCCTTCTCCTCAGCTCTATTTATTTCTCTACATACTAATAAAGCAATACCCTATAACCTCCCATGTGGCCACAATGTGGCTCATTTTGCATATTGGCTTTTAAAAGATTCCAAACTAGGCCTAACAAATGCATGGCAGTCGGTTCTTAACTGTACATGGGGTGATGCGGGTGCAGAAGGCAAGAGCAAAACTTTTGCAATAAAGCCTGACACCAGTGCTCAAAATAATATTATAACCTAGAGACAGGATGCATTAAGCTCAATCCAGAGCTGTGTCTCCGGTCAGCACCTGTGGTTCTGGCCCGTCTCGGCCCCTCAGTGCATGTGTCCTCGGACAGGTCATTGGACACCTCTGGCCTTGTCTCTAGACATGCCGAACAAGGGGGCTGGGCCGGAGGTTTCTCAGAGCCCCCCGCCTCTCTTGCTGGTGCTACCTGCCTGCTCACCAGTGTCCCACACTTGACCAGGCTCTCTTTACTCTGACCATCCTCAGCTAACCCCGGGAAGCCACTGAACTGAGGAAGAGAGCAAAGGATGAGAAGCCAGAGAAGGGAGAGGGAGGGCAAGGAAGTCCAGCAATGCTGGGGGCCCATTCAGGTCAGCCACGCTCACCCTCTGGAAGCACCTCTCCCCGCACTCAGGCCAGCAGCCGTGGCCCTACCTGCTCTACTGGGGCACCGACTTCCATCAGGCTCTTTTCCAGCGTGACTAGTCAGGCTGGCCAGAGGTGCGCACCCAGATTTCCTAGACAGGGGTCCTCATGGAGGAGCCAAGTTTCTGGAGGAAGACTGGACGGGGAAGAAAGAATACAAGTCACTCGTACTCGCTAATCTGCAGCTTCAGGGGACTTGGGGACATCCCATTGCATAACCCAGCTTCCCTTTAGGTTTCTCTGGAGACCATCCAACCCTGGGAGAAGGAAGACAACCCTCAGGTTCATTGGAGGCATTTTTTTTCTATAGTAATTGTGAGATTTCAGGTTTGTTTGGGCATTTTTTTAGTAGATTTTTTTTTTTAAGATTTTATTTATTTGACAGAGAGAGAGAAAGCACAAGTAGGAGGAGAAGCAGGCAGAGGGAGAAGCAGGCTTCCCGCTGAGCAGGCAGCCCAGTGCAGGGCTTGATCCCAAGACTGTGGGATCATGACCTGAGCCCAAGGCAGATGCTTCACCGACTGAGTCACCCAGGTGCCCCGAGATTTGTTTTAAGATCCCAGCAATAGCTATTATTGGAGATCTTGACAATCATATGGACTCGGTAAATACCTGGTAAGCTGAGCCGAATTTCCTCACTCTTCCCAGTGCTAAAAGCACTTGATCTTGCTGGACATCAGACCTCACTCAGCACATGGACTTGCCATCTCTCCCTGCAGGCTACCTGCTTTCTCCTGCCAGCTTAATCTTCCCAACTCACCATATCCACCACCATAGTCCCCTCCGGCCAGGGACTGGCGGTGACAAGCGCGGGATGTAAGGCTGTTAGCCTTCCGTTGCCCTCCCCCGGGCTCCGGCTGCTCCTTAGGTCCCCGGGCCCGTGCTTCACAAGCAGTGCACTCTGCTGGGCTGCAGCATGAGGTCTGCGTCATCCGGCCACTGAACACACGCAGTATTTACAGCTCACCATGTGACGGGCTCTGGGCCAGGTCCTTCCACATATGGCACAAAAGCCTGAAAATCAGGTACTGCCTCCCCATCTCACAGTTGTGGAGGCAGACGGGGAGCCCTGAATAACTTGCCTTGAGGACCCAGCACGTCCAGCATCACAGTCAGACTTTGGAACCCTGCCTCCGAGGTTCAAGTCCACCGCCAAAACGCACCTCATGTTAATGACGTGCCCAAGGACAGAGAGTCCCAAAATAAGACTGGTTCCTGCCAGAGGCTCAGCCGGTTCTCAAACACACACACGCAGATGCACACACATGCTCACACAGACACACAGGCACACACATTCTCAAGCCACTCTGGACCCATCTAGGTCTAGAAAGTGTCCCATCCTCCTCAGCAGACACCAACCCAGCAAGTTGTCCTGGACAAGGTCCCACATTCTGGCTTCAGCCACCAGAATAATCCTGCATTTGGGACTTAGGTTTCTGCTGTGCTGAATCCCGCATGGGTTCCCCCCTGAACCTTCTGATTACTTATATCACGACACTATGGAACAAATACATACTGCTCACCCTCATTTTAGTATTAGCCAACATTTACTGGCTTCTTACTATGAACCAAGCACTACACTGAATATTTACAGGAATTATGTCTTTAAGATTTTATTTTTATTTATCAAAGAGAGAGAGCATGAATTATCACTTTTAATCTTTGTAACTCCCTAGGGCAGGTTTTATTACTGCACCCATCTTATAGGTGAGGAAACAGAGGCTTACCTAAGTTAAATAACTTGTCCAAGGTCACAGAGTGTTAGATCAGCACCCTTGACACCACACAATTAACCTGACATACGCCTCTTCTCAGCTGGCCCAGTTAGTACTGACCAACACACACACACAGAGCTACTCCCTCTGGTCTCAAGACAATTAAAGTGGAACCAAGAACCCATCCATTCACCTCTCCACCTTACTCACAAGCATCCCCACTCTGGCTGAATTTCTTGAGAGCTACTTTCTAGTCACAGTGACCAAGAGAAGAGCAGATCTGAACCAAAGGATTTGGCATGGGGCTGCCTTCTTATTCCTGTGTTCTCCAAGCTCCAAAGCTCCTAGCAGAATTCCTGACTCCCGAGTCTAGAGTAAAGGTAGAATAAGGTTCACTGGAATCTTCTGGAGGCCAGCCACTCCCAGAGGTCATTTGTACACATTTGCTACCCACGCTGCCATCTGCCCCCCACACAGGCCTCTGACATACCATCTGGGGGGCTCTGCTCTACCACCGGGGTGGGAGGCCAAGAGCAGACGGGATTAAAGCTGGGGCCTTGGCAACAAGCACACCTGGGTTCCAAACGGCTCTGTTCTTCCAGCTGTTCGACCCAAATAATCCTATTCCCTCCAATATGTGGCTCTGAGGGTTAAGTGAGCAACATTAAATGCTTGTTCTGTAGTAAGTGCCTGGGGCTCGGCCCGGGCCGTGTTTCCGAGGTTCACCACGTGTATGCTCTACTTCCACCATACCTCAGCACCTAATGCAAAGGGCAGCCCAGGGAGCTCGGTTAAGTAGAACCAGTACTAACTGAGCACATCCCATATGCTGAGCACCAACGGCAGGCACTGAGGACGCGACAACAGATAAGGAGTTCACAGCCTTCAGGGAGATTGGAACGAAGCAACTTGTTCCCATGCCCTACAGTTAGTGCACGGGGGAGAGCCTGCGGCTTGAGCAGGGGGAGCTGAGCCACGGGAGGCCATGGGGGTCAAGATAAGGAGTTTGAGCTGAATTCTGAAGGCAGTGAGATGCCACGGAAAGGCTTTAAGCAAAGGAGTTGAATGCACAGATTTACGCCTTAGTAGAGGATCGTTTAAGTAGCGACGTGGAGAAAGAAGTTAGAAGAAATCCAAAAATGGTGCCCTGGACAGGACAGTGCAGGGAGACAGAGGAAAGGGGTGGGTTTCAAAATGTGCAGACGGTGAACACCAAGGGCCTTGACCCTGAACGCTGTCCAGTCCCTCAGTGTTTGGAGAGACAGGTGATACAGGCCTTGCGGGCACCACAGTTTTAAAAGCATGCCTCTCATAGGGCAATTGAACTCACCTCTGGCTACCTGCTGTTTGTGGATTTGGTTAGTCAACTAACAGTCGTCATCCACTTACACACCATGCACTGCCTTCGGCACTAGGAAGGTTCCAGTGACCAGTCAGTTGAGTGAGAAGTCTCAGCAAGGACTGGAGAAAGACACAAGCACAGCGCCTGGAGAACGGTGACCTCTGACTGGAGTGTGGGGCACAAACAAGATGCAGGCTCGAAACTCCGGCAGGATCAGCCTGGGCAGGGCCTCTGCTAAGGAGCCGAACTCCAGCTGGTGGACACAGGGAGCCACTGAAGGTTCTTAACAGGGGAGAGAGGGTTGCAGCAGATCCCTCTCACAAAGGGAACCAAGAATGTTTAACTTTTCTCTTTTTTTGGACTCCCTGGGGACAAGAGCCTCATGTTTCCCATCTGGGTATCTTCTTTGTGCCTATCACAGCAGCCATTATTTTGGAAGGGGTCCACAAATAACATGTTAAGTGTGTAAACATTCATGTACAGCCATACATGTCCAAAGAAAACACACGGGAAGTATGGGGAGAAGCTAGTCAAGTTCAAGAAAATGGAAGAACCCTGATTAACCAAGGTCTCTCTACAAGTCCTCGGCCACACTAAGAACGAACAGCTCTGGGCAGGTATTCTGAAACAGCTTTGAGGAGCTATACCAAGTCTCTAGTCCCTCACTTCTCAGCAGCATGGAAACTTCCAGGGCTGGGTGTGAGGAGTGGAGTACAAGGGTGTAGGGGCTACAGCCTGGGGCCTGCCCAGGAGAAGAGGGGCGGTACCTTGTACTGGGTACTTGCCCTCCGACCAGCCACCATGCTGCATTTTCCCTATGTACCTGTAAACCTGAAGAGGGGGTAACTGGCCAGTTTGGATGCTCCCACCAACTTAGAACCCCATCTGCCTCACCAGCCTCTGCCCTTTGGCTCAGGACTCTTAGGTTCTGGAGCCTGCTCTCTGGGAATTGTGTGAGGCCTTGAGTTGATTCTCTCCCCTCTTGGCAGGCTCATTCCTCCGTTTATGCCAGAAACCCTTCTGCTCTTCTCTACAAAGTATGAGTGAAATCCAAGGGACACCGGAAACTTCAAGGTTGGGTGATCCTTCAACAGCAAAGACTGGTGCAGGTAGTTTCCTAATAAACACTGAAGCCCGGCTTTTTACTTTTTAAGGGATCCACTGTATTTCTGCAGAAACCCACTTCAATTCCATAGCTAGGTTGAATATTTACTCTAACTAATGATCAACGGGGAAGGAGAAAAGAAAAAAAAGAACTTGCAGCCATTAGAAAATTGAGAAATTCATTTCAATGTGGAAAACTGAGGCAGAAGAAAAATTATTAAATTTCTTTACCACCTACAGCCCATTGACAAGTCCTTGAAACTGGCAGAGTGACACCCTTCTAGGGACTCAACTGCCTCAATGTTAATACTTTGCTAAGAGCAAAAGGCAATCCTAGCCCAAACCCCCATCCCCAGGATCCTGTAAGTCTACTTTAACATATAAAAATTCTTTCAGAAATCTCCTTTATTTATAACCCCCCCAAGATACATGTTGGCAATCAAACCCCATCCCCCAAGCATATAGCTCACCAGTGGATATATATCTAAAGAGTTTCATGATGAAGGTTTTATTAGAGGGTAATAAATGACCTTTTCCCAACAACAGCTAGCCCCCTTAAGATTCTGGAAACCTTGCTTCCAAACTTCTCAGATACTTACGCTATTCCTAACCTTCTCCCAACTTGAAAATATATAATGGGCCACTCCTCATGACCCTGGTGCAGCTCTTTCTGCTCGCGGGTCCTGTCCCCGTGCTTTAATATGTCTCAAGAATTCTTTCTTGGCTGTCAGCTTCGAACCCTAACATCTCTCCTACATCACATTTGGCTTTGGCATATATGAGTTATTTAAAAATAAAGTTACCTTCTTACACTAGTTTGATTCAATAGTAAAAGGCGTTTATATTATATGAGTCCTCAGTCCATTCATGGAAACCTCCACAGGGCAGGAAGGGATGCCCAAAATTCAAAATCCACTACAAAGAATACCAAAGATTTTCTGTACACAGATGGTGAACAGTTGGCCATAATATTTTCTTGATTAAATCAGAATACCAAAATAAACTTCTGAGATAATTACTTTTAAAATAGGGTACTGTAATGTTCCGTTCAGCTTTCTGTCTGGTAACCCCCTCATTCCCTCTCAGTCCCCCACACCACACAAGCCTACCTGCTGGGCTGCCTCATGGAAGAGCTCCTGCACTTGAGACATCTGGGCCATTCTCCTGGAAATGGGGTCCTGGCAGTCTGGGTGGGCAGACCCCTCTGGAAGGCAAACACCATCCTTGGTCAGGCTGGCTCCTCTTCCCTCCATCCTTACGCTCTATCCTTCCTGTATACACCAGACACAACCCTGACTGAGGAAGGGACATTTTCTACCCCATCTGGAAATAGCCCCTTCCTCTCTGGTACTCAAATATATCCCGCAAATCCTTCAGAAGCTCCCTGTGCTCAAACCTTGCTGTCCTAGAGCCCCAGCTATGGCAGTTGGAGCCAGCCACCAGGCTGCCCAGTCCTTGAGGATGCAGTTGGACACTCCTCTCCCACCCTCGTGAACCCCTCAGTCCCCAGCAAGGGCATCACTGGCTCACTAGAACTGGTTGCAGGTGGTGAGTGAATGTAGATTGGACCATGAGCGGAGGGGGAGAAGGGAATTTAGGAGGTTCTTTTGGGGGTCCCCTCTGGAGCAGGGGTAGGGGAGTGGAGGGCAGGTAACGAAAAAGGCTTGGCTCTCCTCAGTGGAGCTGTCTTCCATTGGCAGCAAAGCCAGCTTTCCTTGGGGGAGGGACCTTGTGCACCTGCCTGAGTGCCCCCTTTCGCCAGCATAGGGATGGGACAGAGACAGGGCTCTTGACATATTGGAAGGAGAAGGAAAAGGAGAATGAGGGGAGGGGTATGGGGGCAGAGTTTGTCATGTGAGAAGAACATGACCAATGACAGCAGCCAGCGAAGGCGAGGAAGGGAAAGCGCCCCAAGAGTATCCTAAGGAAAAGGGTTGGGGGCCGGGAGCAGGGAGACTGCAAGGATTTGACCGGCTGCGGAGACTAGCAGGGTGCGGGGGTGGGGGGCAGGTTCCGGCGCGGTTCGCGTGGGTAGGGGGCGGAGAAGCGCCGGAACCTTTCCGCCCCCTACCCACGCGAAGACAGCGGGTCCTGACCAAGCCGCGCTAGGCATGCCACGACCCCCGCAGCTCCGGCTTCTGGTCTGCGGAAAAGGACCCCCAGGTCCCGGAGCTGGAGCCCCGACCCCCTCACGTCTCGGTCAGCTCCCGCGCGTCGGCGAGCCCCGGATGGAGCAGCCCACACCCGGCTCTCGGGACCTTGGGGAGAACCCAGCAGCCCTCTTCCGGGCGGGGCGGGACACGCGCGCGTGTCCGGGCCCCCGACGACAGACGCGCAGGTGCACACGCGCCCGGGAGAGGCGGGGATTACCTGAGCAGGTGGCGACGCCTGGCCCCCGTACTACAGGACAGTGCTCCTCCAGAGAGAGAAGCCCTCCGCAGGACCACCTAGCGCACTCCCCACCCGGCAGCCCCATCCACCCTCACCTGCTCCGGGGCCCGTGAGCTCCTAGGGCTGGGCCCGCCCCGTCCCCGCCCCGTCCCCGCCCCGCCGCCACGTGGCTGACCAGGTGTGCGCAGCGCGGGTCCCAGCTGTGGAGCGGGAGGGGCGGGTCCCGCCGGGGCTCGGTCACCGCAGCCACGCCCGCACGCACCGGCCTCGGGGCCAGGTGGAGAGGGAGGGGCTGCAGAGATTTCCCTCAGCGAGGGTCGAGCCCACACACCTCGCGCCGCCCAGGAGGGCTCCGAGCTCCCGCGTAGATCTGCCGGGCCTGGAATGAGGGGACCGGAATCTGGATCCCCCGCCGGGTTACCGGAGTGGGGGTGGGGGAAGTGGGGTCTCCACTAGCCTCCAGACTTCACTCGACCACCACTGCCTCTGCAGCCCTCGGCCCATTCAACGCCACCAGCTGAGGTGCCCAGCCCTGGGAAATGGCACGGGGCGCGAGCTACTCACTGCAAGTTCTGTCTATAGAGTAGTAGTCCAGCCCTGCACACAAGAGTGAGAAAGGTCAGGGAGCTGGAGAGCCCGCAACTCCCACGCTGGCCCCGTGGCCCTCTGGGCGGCTGCAGAAGCCTCTTGGCAGGAGAGGAGACTGCGCTCCGGGGATCCCTAAGTGCGGCTGGCTACCCCACCCGGTGACAACCCCCCCCCCCAAAACTCGAAAAAAAGTGAAATTCTTTTGCCCTCCCCACCTTCAGCAAGACTCAGCTTTCAGCTTTCCCTAGGGAGCAAAGTCAGATTTCTAGGGCCCCAGCCTGCAGAAAAAAAAAACTGAATTAACATACAGAGAGATTAAATTATCCCCATTTCCAATCTGGCATATATCCTAATCCTTAAATAACTTGCTAGGCTTCCATGTGGGCTTCTGAAAACAGGAGGGCAGCTGGGAGTACTTCCCACGCCCACATGAGCCTTTGTGTGAAAATCCCTAAAAATAGAGGTGGTTCTTTTAAAAACAAAAGGGAAGGCAAAGCCATGGGAACGCTGACAGAGCCCCAACATCTCCTGCTCCAGTAAAGGTTTCTTTTTTGGTGTGGAAAGATACGTAACATAAAATGTGCCATTTTAGCCACTTTTAAATGTACATTTCAGTGACATTAATTACCTTCACTTTGTTGTGCAACCATCAAGGGTATCTTTTTTGTCACCCCAAAACAGAACCACTACACCCATTAAACAATAACTCCTCACTGCTCCCTTTCCCAGCCTGTGATAACCTTTAATCTGCTTTCTGTCTCTAAGCATTTGCTTCTTCAAGATAGTTCATAGAAGTGGAGTCACACAACATTTCTCCTTCTGAGTCTGGCTTATTGCACTAAGTATGTATGTCCTCAAGGTTCATTCATGTTGTAGAATGTGTCAGAACTTCATTCCCAGCAAAGACATTTTTTCATTAATAATGTACCAAGACATTTCTCTGCAAGAGAAAAGACTCCAGAATAAATTACAGATTACCCGGCTGTAAATAAAGGATGGATGGGTGGGCAGGATGACACTGTCAGATGATGGCAATCGACTAGACAGCCACGCATTACTCTGTATGGCCAGCAGACCCATCTGTATTATTCACTTTGGGATCACACAGGATACTTTTTTTTTTTTTGGTTCCTAGTTTCCTGTTTGCCATCCTCTTCCAAAGAACTGCCCTCTAAGGGTCTGCATGAACTTTGAAGAATCCACATTCGATTCCAAATCCACCTGAATTAAAGACATTAGAAAAAGAAATCCACACCACTGCTCATAACCACCTACGCTGTGTCACTCATTACCTTCTAAATAAATGAAAAGTTCCCTTCAAAGCTTCTAAGCATTTTCATACCTAAAAACAGATTTTTGTTTCTTTTTCTTGTGTTCAAGTGAGAGAAACCCATCAATTTGCAAAGAAAAAAAAAAGCAGGTATCTTGCTTAATGTAGATTGATCTCATAACAATGGCACTTTAAAGGAAAACCCACTTTTGTTGTATTGAAATACAGTATCCTGCATATCCTTTGAACAGACCAATTCTGTTTTTAAGATACTACCCTATCTGACCTAGCATAAGGATGTTCACTGCCCCTTTAATCTGTAATAGTTTAAAAAGTTAGATCCCAAATGTCTATTAATAGAAGATTGATTAAATAAGTTATGGTACAGCCATGCCATGACAGCCAGCATTAAAAGAATTAGGGTATTTATATGAACTAATATGAACTCTGTTCATCACACTATAAGGAAAAACAGCAGTTGCAGAATAATGTGTATAGTTATTTTTTTTTAAAGCAGTGTATATATGTATGTAGTTAGTATGGAAAAATACACACCAATCTGTTAATAGTGGCTACCTCTAGGGAGTGGGATTGAGATAGTGGGTAAAGTGCAAGGGAAATCTACTTTGGTGTACAAATTCAGGTTTTTTTTTAAAGATTGTTTATTTGAAAGAAAGAGAGCACAAGCAGGGGTAGGGGCAACCGGAGAGGGAGAAGCAGACTCCCCACTGAGCAGGGAGCAGGCACAGGGCTTGATCCCAGGACCCTGAGCCAAAGTCAAAGCTTAACCAACTGAACCACCCAGACAGCCTGACAAATTCTGAATTTTAATGAGGTTTTTTTTTTTTTTTCTTACAATAAGCACATTACTTTTGGAATCTGAAAAAGAGATGAGTAAGAAAATCCAAAAACAAACAATGTGGGGCAGAGCAGTATTTCCCAAAGATAGTTGCACTAACCTATCCTATCTCATAGGCTCTTCTTGCAATATGACATTAACACTCCTTCCAAAAGAGATGGGGTCTGTGTTCCTTACCCTTGAGCCTGAATGACCTGAGTGCTTCAGCCCATAGTAGAAATGGAAGAAATGACACCGCTTGGCTTCCTAGATTAGAATATAAAAGCAGTAGGCAGTCCATCTGGCTTCTTTGCTCTAGGAGCACTTATGCTTGGAATTCAGCCACCATGCTGTGAGGAAGCCTGGACCACATGGGGAGGCCACATGTGGGTGTTCCCACCAGTAGCCAGCAATCAACTGCCAGCCATGTGAGACCAGCCTTCAGATAATTCCAGTCCCCAGCTTTAGGTTCTTCCAACTGAGGTCCCAGACATTATAGAGCAAAGACAAGCCATCCTTGCTGTGCTCTGTCTGAATTCCTGCCCATAGAAACCATGAGACATAATAATTTGTTTTAAGCCACAAGATTTTGGGGTACTTTGTTATTCAGCAATAGTGAATACATAATGCATCCAATCTTGGTAAAAAAAAAAAGAAAAAAAAGAGGGGGGTTATTTTTACTCATTTCACTGTTATATAAAAAAATCATAATATTGTTTTTAAACTCACTTCCATTCAGTAGCAAGTCCGACTGAAGCTGAAGTTCACAAGAGTGAAGTTGTTGCTCTGTGGGCCTTACCCCGCTTAGCTGCTGACAGAAGCTCCTTCATCTCTTTCCCTTCCAGTGGTTGGTGCTGAGAATTGCCCTGTGTGTGAAGGCTGGAGAAGAAAGCATGTCTTGGAAAATGACTTCATTTGTCATGAAGTCTGAACCATGAGGAAGGATCAGAGCTTGGACAAAGTCAACCAAAACAGAAACGTAAAAACAGGTTGAAAACATTAAATTGTGATATAAATATGTATATATACAAAATTACCTCACAGCCTAGAATCAGAACTGGAACCAGAGTAAGAAGGGTCATGAGTGGGGGAGTCAGCTAGTCTGGCGGACCTGTCTCCAGGCTTTATAATCACCTGGGCATGGTTTCAGAAAATAGCAATACCCAGGTTTGGGATGGAGCCTGGGCATCAGTATTTTCTCAATTCCTCAGGTGATTCTAAGATGCAGCCAAGGTTGAAAACCATGGAATTTCTAGCTCAGTAGTTTGGGGGGGGGGGGATTTTTGCCCCTCTCTTAAAATACTTAGCATATGTCCTTAGCATATGTCCTGTCCACAGTGCTGTCTTAACCCAGTTAAAATTTTCAATGACAAAGAGAAGTTAAGAAATCTATTACTCAAGGAGCATAAGTAACTTATAATCTATCTGTATTTCTTTTTAGTTGGTCGTTGTGATGCATCTCCCTGGAACATGTTTATTTAAAAAAAAAATCGCAGGAATTGGGCACACACTCAGGAAAGTTTGCTGGCTCTGAGGGCAGAGTCAGGATTTGAACGGAGGTCTGGTTCCTGTTTCAGGCTCTCTCCTCTACACAATACAGCCTCTCTAATCCAGGTGAATAGATTAGACAGAAAAGGGTTGAGGTGTGTTTCCACCTCAAGACAGTGGATGCAAGAAGGACACCTGTCTGAAGGGACGGCAGGCATCAACTGGGAGTTGGAAGGGGCAACTCAAGAAATTCAAACCTGACATAAGTCCAAACCCCTCACACAGGGTGAGATCCCCAGTTCCTAGAGAGGTGGGGGCAGGACCCCAGGAAGAAGAGTTCTGCCCTGGCTTTCTGGGGCAGGGCTAAGTGGAGAGGGAGGGGCCGCCACTTCCCTGCTGTCAGGTGTCCTCAGCTCCTGCTGAGATCCTGTTTCTCCTCCAGGATCTAGGCTGTTTGTTGATTCTGGGAGTTTGCCCTCTGACTGGAGGAAGGCACTCTCCCTCTAGCAGCCACATGGCATCTGGGTTGAGCCAGGATCTAGTGGGAGCAGAGAACACAGGATGTGTGGAGAGAAGCCTAATGAGCCGGGTCCAGTCTGCTTTAGGAATGACAGTGGCAACAGTGCCATTAGCCTTCAGCACTTGCTTGAATACGCTACACAGAAGGCCTGCTGGCAGACCTTCAAGGGTCAGGATGAAGGAAGTCACGCCCCAGTTTGGGTCCCAGCCCTTCTTTTCTACCACGTCTTTAATATATCTAAGCCTTGGCTTCCTCATTTGCAACATGGAGTTAATGATAAGGCCTGTCAAGCCTACCTGACAGAGTTGTTATGAACATTCTAGAATCTGATGAGGACTGAAATCCAGCCATCCCTTGTTTTCAAAATCTACCATCTATCCTCCCATTTTGAAACTCACATGGTCAGTTTTCCAGTCCCACAGCTTCTATCTAGAGGGCCTCAAAGTCCCGGGCAGTTCTTCCTCGGCAGTACCTTAGAGCTCTTTGCACCCTGGGGTGTGACTCATGAGGCCTGGATGCTTTCTTTCCACCATGTTCACCAGGTATCCGCTCACCACGAAACACGGAGCCCAACGCTGATATACAATGCAGAGCCAGATGGCTCTGGACAGGCAGGAATTCAGAACAAATTCTCACACTAATAAGCAGATCATGACAGCCACCTATGCTGGAAGGAACTGTATGGGGGGGAGGGGGTCTGAAATGGGTGGGTAGCAGAAGGCACAGGGAGAGGGTGGCTATGACCTAAGAAGGGTGATCAGGAGAAGCTTTTCTGAGGAAATGTTGCTGGGGCTGCAGTCAGGGTTGGGGGTTAATAGGAAAAGAGTGTAAACAGTTTGGGGCAGAAGGGGGCATGACCAAATGGGAGAGGCTGAGAGTTCACTGTGGTGGACATTGGGGTCTGTGGGCAGTGGACAACCACCAGGGCCAAGGTAAGGAGCTTAGTGTTTATCCAAATAGCAAATGAGAAGCTTCTGAAGGGTTTTGGCATTATCTGGAGAAAGGACCAGAGGCCATCAAGAGTCAACGTGCAGAAACTTTAGGAACCCAGGCAAGACTAGAAGGGGACTGTGGTCATGGTAAAGGTGGAGGGTGAAGGGAAGGAGGGTTCAAAAGGATTTGAGAAATAGTCACAAGTCCAGCCCACCATGAGTTTTCCAGCATTACGTAAGCAAGGTCACTTTCCAATAGGGCACACATGTGGACATGCCCCCCCCCTCTTTTCCCCTTTCTTTATTCCTATGCTACTGGGCTAGGGAAAATGCTGGGACCTTTTGTTCATTTATGCAATTCTGGCCTCCTGTTCTTTACTTGTTCTTCTCATATATGAAGATGCTCTCATTTCTCTGCTGCCAGAGGTGGGAAGGAGCTACAGGGAAGGAAATGGCTCTAGAAATCCTGTAGTTCTGGCCACATCCTTCGGCCCTTTTCTACATTAGGGTTTGGGAAAGAGGTGCAACACATAAGATGCCATGTTTCCCCTAGCCATTGATCCTTGCATATGTCTCCTCTGGGAATCTTCTTTAGAAGCTTGTGGCCAAGTGGAGAAATCTGGTATTCCCAGGCTCCCTGATCATGGCATCATCTTAACACCATCAACTCTCCACCATCACTTCAAACACCTCCACTGTTAACACCTCTTCTACTGTGTAACATTGTTCATTCATTCACTCACTCATTCATTCATTTCTGCTTATGGGTCAGGCACTGTTCTACATTCTGTGAACAAAATGTCCTCGAGAAGCATACAAACTAATCCAGGGGTCCCACAGTCTTTTCTTGATGAATAATTTTAAATTTTCCTGGAATAGTAATACTAAAGACACTTAAAAGTAAATAAACCTAACTTGCATGAAAGGCTGGGTATTACGTACCATCAGTCAGCTGTCTCTGTCTGGTGCATACACACTGCAGCACATACCAGTGTCTTTCAGGAGGAAGAAAACAAAGGAGACACCAAAGAATAAGGAGAAATGGTGAAAGAAAAAGTGAACAAGCAGGTCCAGCACATACACACACAGACCTACATGCCCTCCTCCTGCCTGGTGGGGCTGGCCGCAGCCTCTCAGCCTTAGTGTCCGTGGTGCTTTTTGCCTGCCTCATGAGCAGTCAGGTTCCTGTACCTGATTTAACCAATAGCTTGGGATGGAATGGTTCGGTTCATTCCGACTTTTGTAAGGCGGGGTTTCTGCCCCTCCCCGCACCCTGCAAGTCTACTGACAATTTTTAAGACTCACTACAATATACATTGTTCTCCAAAATGTTGCACCCCTTTCAGGGGCTCTGAAAATGGATCTCTTCTATTTCACTAACTAATTTTCCCTTGCTGGTCAATTAAATCCCAACAAACCCACTCCTACCTTCTTCAACTTTTTGAAAAGATGATCATCAGCAAGTCAGAAATTTATTCCATGCTCTGCTTTACATGAAATGAGGCTTCCAAACACTTGTCCAATTCTGCTCTATTTTCCCTTTGTGCTACTTGTAAAATATGAA
Organism: Mellivora capensis; assembly: GCA_004024625.1. Lineage (NCBI taxonomy): Eukaryota > Metazoa > Chordata > Mammalia > Carnivora > Mustelidae > Mellivora > Mellivora capensis. The sequence goes on along the minus strand of PISX010004911.1, from coordinate 89,163 downwards.
CTAGGAAATGTTTAGTGCTTCACAGCTTACAAATCATTCCAAATGCTTTGATCCAGACAGCAGTTCTGAGAGGAATTTTTAATCCCCATCTTACAGACAAAACACAGGCTTAGGAAGGGTGACTTCACAACTTTACACAAAGGGAGAGGCACACCTTAAGTCTCTTGCTGCTCATTTTGCTGCTTCTTAACCTGCTGGTGTGGCCAGTGGAACCTCCCCACCCTACAACCCTACTATCTCACAATCATCCTCAACAAGATCACACTACATTCATTAAAACATGTCCTTTGCAGCACTGGTTACACTGCCTTTGAGTACCATTATCTGCCCTTACACCGTGAGGGCCGACTCAGCAAACTGCATGGGACAACTGCTCTCAGCAAAAGTCTCCTGTGAGTGAACCCAAGAGTGGTTCTGAATGTGTTTACTCGGTTGGATCCTCTTTCTGCCGTTTAATACTGTGCTCTAGCAATCAGTCTTAACCCTTATGTTGCCAATGACAAAAGTTGCAGGACAGTGCTGGAGTTTTGATAAAGAACCACAGGAAAATTGTCATACTGAAATTTTAAGGGTAAATTTTACAGTGGACCAAACACCTTGAAGGAAATAGCCAAGGAAAAATAATATCAGATAATGAGGGGTTAGTGGAAGTTGACATAAAAGGGTATCATAATCAGAGCTGGGAGCACTGACTAGTAGTATATGACTTGAATGGATTTCAATAGTATTAATACCACTCCATGACGATTGTGCCCAAATGACTAATTAGCACTCGTTCATTTGGCTCTCCTATTTCTGGGAAGGCATCCTCTAGCATCCATTTCCAACTCCCTACTTTGATGTAGGTACCCCTCAGGTCTACAACTCCCTAGAGAGGTCTAATTTCCCACTCCAGTAATAAGTCAGTTCCTTCCGAAGAAAGGCTACTGTCTCATTTTCACAGTCCAGGTTTGAATTTTATCCTGAGTTTGGCAAATACCTCCTGAGTTAGGGGGTATTTCTAACAGTGCTCTTTATTTCCACTGTATTGGCCTGTATATATTTTCTATCTTCTGTAATTTATTAAAACTGTATGTTCTAGAGATCTACCCTAATCTACCTAAGCATTCGATGAAGAATGAGGTGTAAGTTACTCAGCACAACACTCAACAAACACATCTTAACGCTCAGTATCTGCTTTCATAATCTAAAGTACAACACTATACCCTGCAACTGAGACCACTATAAATACCTTTCAGATGCTCAAATGAAGACATTAATATCCTCAACCATCTCTTATTTGCATCCAGGACAAGGCTTGTTACTTAGCAGGTGATCCGATGCTCAATGAATACTGGACCCCAGCAAGTAAGAATTCAAATAATCAGAAACATAATTACTATCACAGGTAATACATTTCTTTGGCTCCCTTCACCACCTTTACATAAGCATCAGTTTCAGAATCTCATTAAGAATGGGAGAAGCTAGGGGACATTATGATTTTAAAAGTTCATCTGAATAAATTGTTAATGCAAAAACTCAAAATGTTCCCTAGTTTTTAAGTCCTTTTATAAACTTGTTTAAGTCCTTTTATAAACTTGTTTTCCCAGTAGTTTTTTCTGAGTTTTCAAAGTAGAAAATCACTTTGAAAATGGGTCATTCTCGGGGTGCCTGGGTGGCTCAGTGGGTTAAAGCCTCTGCCTTCGGCTCAGGTCACGATCCCAGGGTCCTGGGATAGAGCCCCGCATCGGGCTCTCTGCTCAGTGGGGAGCCTGCTTCCTCCTCTCTCTCTGCCTGCCTCTCTGCCTGCTTGTGATCTCGTCTGTCAAATAAATAAAATCTAAAAAAAAAAAAGAAAAAAAAAAAGAAAATGGGTCATTCTCAGTTACTGTATCACATTTCACATCCTAGCTCTTACACATATGCATACTACATCTGCATGGGTGTGTGCATAAAATGTCCTTTTAAGGACATTAGAAAAAGACAAAAGAACTAAAATTATGAGACCCAAAATTTTACCTTTAGTTCAAACTTTTCTGCTCCATTGATTTTTATGCAGCAAATGGATATAATTTATCCTAATACCTTATCAGGACCACGGGGTGGGGTGAGAGTGAGGGACAGGCCAGCCAACAGTCTGAAAAAAAAAATGAAATTTCTATCCACACATATAGTCACAAAAATCTTCATACTCCTTTCGTGCATAATAAATTGTCAAGACTCAATGACAACGCATTAATTCAAGTGACTTCAATTTCATTTTTTCTTGTAACCTTGAGAAGGTAGGAGAAGCATCATGTAGGCTTATCTCCCCAGATCCTCTCACTCTACCATTTCTAATCACTCAAGAAGAACAGAGATCTAAGAAATGGATTAGTAGACTATCAGTGGTATTATGTATCATTACTTAAAGCACCATGCTAATAAAGCCAGGGTCCTAGGACTAATCTCTACAAAGGCCAATTTGCTTACATTTGTCCCAAGGACCTGGACTGTACTCCTCTACTAATTGCAGACAGCTTTCTTACAGTGTCCCACCGGTGACAAGACAGGGGACTGGCAAGGTGGTACATGGCTAAAAACAAAACAAAACAATCTTCACTAATGGGGGGAAAATAACCCAAAAATAACCCAAGCCCCACATATAATGGGTTAAAAGAATCTTACCCATAAAGACCAAAAAAAAAAAAAAAAAAAACCACCATAACTTTTTTATCCATCCCCATGTTAAATGTATTTCAAGTCTCAAATATCGGTTGACAGTAACATTTGACTCCTGAATTTCAGAAGTACCTAATACATTCTACACAAAACTACATACAGTCAAGACCCTGCTGTTACCCAATCTGCAAAAATTGTTAATTCCATACATCCTTTTATATTTTAAATAAACACCTATGCACCAGTTTTTAAATATTTGCCATTAGTTATTTGGTTCAGAATATTGTGAAAAATTCAGCTAGGAAATTATTCAAAAACTGTATTCTGTATTTTTATTTTTCAAACAGCAAGTGTCCACATTTAAAATGCAGAATCTGCAAATATAAATTAGTCTAATAATCCAATTAAAAATAAAACAAAACAGCTTCCTTTAGTATCACAATACATAAAATGGTATTCTAAACCCCAAGTGGCAAGGTTAACTACATGACAACAATGCCAGAAGCTGTAAAACTCATTAAACCACTTAATGAATAGGTCAGTTTAAAGAACAGATCTGTGTTCCATGACTATGCATGAAACGAGCTTCCATTGTATTATAAAGGCTCAGCAATTCATTCATGTCATAATATGGGGTCAAGCAAGATTTTATTTTTACAATGACAATTAAAAAATGCATTTAAACAAACAAGTCCTCCCGATTGTTTAAAAACAATTCTATTTGGAGGGTAAAATATATTTTAAAATACACTGACTTACCAGATTTCAATTGTCAGGCTGCTGACTACTGATGTGAAAGTTTGTATTTAAAAATATCACAAACATCTTTAACAGTGAAAATTTCAATGTGATAAGTTCCTCATTGCAAAGCAATTTTCACCTGAGTAGATTTTGAAATTTAGTGCTCATATATTTGGGGGGAGGTGGGGAAGGAAAGACCCACTTGTATAAGATACTAAGTTTAGAGTTGATTCTTTCACACAAATAACCCAGGGGGTTGAAGAAACATCTGTTGTGACCTTCCCAGGACACATGATGCCTCTCTTTCTCCTGGAAATTTGTTCTGACATTAAGAATTCTCAGTATCCATAATATTTCCATTTAGTTACCCATTCAAGCATAGCAACCCAATTCATTCAGTTTTATACAACAGCGTCTACATTATATACATGTTTAATTGTCAATAGGAAATAGAAAATAAAAATTTACAGTGACTGAGAAAGGTCAGAAAATGGGATAGAAAAAGTAATACTGTATAATCAGAATATCCTATTATCCTACCAGTTTTAATGACAGGGTTTTTCCTTTATTAGTTGAAATACAAAGAAGGCATAGGGGATCCCAGGAAAATAACACTATATATCAGAAAATTCAACGTGCTCCACCATCAGGATTTCCATCACACATTTAATTTCTTCTGTACAATTTTTATAAACGTATTTTTCTTTTCAAAATCATCAGATTTCCAGATTAAATTCAGCACTACACAGTATGCCCTTGAAGTAAAATGAGGTTACCTGCTTTATTTGGATACCAAGTTCCCTTCCAGACAGCATTAAAATAAAGACAAGACTACACAGATAAAATCCAGTATAATTCAAATCCAACAATGAAAAATTTCCCCCATATTGTTGCAAAATTCATTCTACTGAAATGCTTTGCTACAATAATAAAAAGCATACATTACATATAAAAGATACCAGTGTACTAAAAAGTGACAGAAGTGGACTAGCAAATCCTTCAAAGCACATTATTATATAAATGACTAGCATTTAAAAACATTTCTCCTATAAAATGTAGGTCATATACATTTATAAATTGGCGGTTTTATTTCTAAAGCAGTGATGTGTGTGTTCAAATAGTTAGCTGTTCTGTACAGTATAATATCTACTCAATTCAAACTACAATAGGTTTGTCTTTCTTTGTATTGAAGTTGAATAAATTCATCTGATCAGCTGAGAAATCAAGCTTGAAAAATAAGTATCTAAAAATCAAAGTAGAAAGTTTAGAATTATTGAAATGTAGCTATGAAATATGAAGAGAACTATTTCACAATGGAGCTGAAGTCACCTCAAACTTATGGGCTTGAATCTAAAACAGAAACAAATATTAAAATCCAAAGCAAACCACAAAGTTAGGTAGCAGTACAGAAGCAGGAAAAAAACAAAACAAAACAAAACAACACACCCCCTTCCTTCAGTGTGATGGGCACTAAGTTTTGCGGTCTTCCTCCATCTTGCAGAAGAGTGGTAAGGCCATTCAATGCTTAGTGAAAGTGAGTACAGATGAAGTCAGATTTAGCCTGTCTCCCCTGCAACTTCAATTATGCTGTGTAAACAGTGTTATGTTCCAACAGGAGGAACAATGGAATTTGCTTATAAAAACTGATTAAAGAATCATTAAATGAAATAAGGATAATTAATAACTCTGAAATGTTTTTAGAACTTTCCTGATGCTACTTGTAAAGTTAGCACTGCTATGTATTATTGCTTACATACAGTACAACATCATATGCCTTCTAACATAAAGCAGTACTGTGATTTGTTTGTACATATTTACAGATTCTTAAAAACAAGCTGTAAAAACATTACATACTTTCAGACAATACAAATTAGCACATTGGTACTCACTTCAAAACAAATGGAATGCATAACATTAATAAACATCATAAAGGAAGACTCACATAAAAGTCCTTGATTGTCAAGACACGTTTATATATAAACTCTAACTGTGCAGAATTAAAGATTCAATCATAGGTACATCCTTATTTGATGAACCGTATTTACAGCATGGTATCGCATAAAAAAATAAAATAATGTTTACAGGGTTTTACTTTTTTATCCATTGGATTAAAGAAAGCAACAAACACAACAAGAAATGTTTGTCTGCTTTAGTTTTGTTTCCTACCAAAGTTTAAGTGAAAAAAAGGAAACATACGGTTTTATTTGCAGAATATAGCAAAAACAACTGGAAAATTATTTCCCTGAAATAAAGCAATTTGAAACGGAAAAAGTTTAAATTAAATTGCAGTGTCAAAAAGTTTCTCATTGATTATAATAGTGCTTCTTCAAGTAATTATACTGTGAAAAAAACAAGTTCTACTTTAAGATGTTCTATGTCTAAGAAATGTAGTACTACAGTAATGCCTACTTTTAAAGTTTCCCGGCTTTTTTTTTTTTTAAACAGCCCTTTAAAAACTCAAATTGGTAAAATGAAAGAAGTGGCGAAAGATCTAACCTAGCTGGCACTTTGCAAGTTTCTCTCTCCTGTGGAAATGAAAGCCTACCCTGAGCACAAGACCTCTTTCGCCTCTCAGCAAGGGAAAATTACCCGACCACTGACAGTCCTCAGCCAGAGCTAAAAGGATGGGTTTCTATAGTCCAAGTAGAAAATCTGCAAGTAGATCCAAAAGATTTAAGAGCCACTCAAAATATTCTGAACCAAATGAAATATGTGTACAATAAGATGTTAAAAAAAAAAAAGAAAGCTTTTAGAAGATGTTTAACAGATACTCCCTCATCTAACACAAATCTGTTTCCAATCTTCAAACATAAGAATAGGTCCTAAGTGAAAAAGCATACCTCACTCACACAACCAAAAGCTCAATGGTATAAGAGCATATTTTAATAGAACAATTTGCTCACTGAGAGAAATGATAAACACAAATTGCAAAAGGGTATCTCATATCCTCAATATTCTGAACTGTATACAGCAGCACAAAAGGCTACTTACTTTTACTATTAATGCCCAGATAGAAATGAAGTAACTTTCTACACCCAAGTGGGGAAACCCAAACTGCTGAGATGTTTATCATATGATGATAATACAAGGTAACTCTGGTAGGCGTTTAGAATTTCACAGTTAAGAGAGGGGTGACTACTATACTTAAATGGTGAATCAGTAAGTTATGCCAAAGTATCGCTTTTCTCAAAAATGCTTATAATGTGGTAGAAAAGTCTGCCATTATGTAGATTTAAAGAAATGTGTTGAAGACAGGGATGCAACACCTGCACTTCTGCTTGCATAACTACCATTTGCAAAGGCCTTCCTTCCTTCCTTAGCTTACCCTAACTGCTCGGCAGTAGAGTCACATTATAAAAACTGTGCTGGTGATGTTAAAACAAACAAAAAACTGGATATCGTACCAAGAACCACATCAAAGTTGTTAGTAGAAAAAATTTTGACCAGACTCAAAATAAAAAATCAACCCAGGAAATAAAGGCCTATTATCAAATAGTAGTATGAGAATACAAATGCCTGTATAGGATGAGCACAGTTTCATCTTTAACATCTCACCTGAACAAAGCCTTCTTGCAATTGTGTCATGTGTAACACAACACACAGCATTCTTAAAAGTCAATAATGGCAGAACTTAAATATCTACTTCAAAGAAGTCTAAAATTCTTGAAAAATTTGGCAGCAAAGAAAGCTGTCAAATAGGAAAATTAATATTTCAAGCAAAGCTTAATAACCAAAGTACAGACGAAACCACATTAAACATAATTTATACTCATTATCATAAAACACAGAAATATTCAAAATAATGTAAAAGATGTTAAGGGTGGATATTTTCTTTGTTCCCTTTCTTTATGAGAACACTCTTGGGATAATATTAAATAAAAAAAAAATAATTTAAGTGTATAACATTCTATACTGAAATAAAGACTGCAGATCTACAGGGCCAATATAAATGTTAAAGTGGAAATTAGCAACAATAAATTTTCACCTTCCAAGGATATTAATTTTCGATTATCACTGGTGCTACACATAAGTATGTGCATTTTGACAAAGTTGTTGGAAATAAAATAAACAAAAAGTTGGAACAAACTAAAGAGGATAATAATATAATAGAACTAATGTTATTTTCTAAAATTATAACTGTCCAATGTGTAACTCAAACCGTCATTCTTTAGAAAAGCATATATACGTGTTTATATAAAAGCACTATTTATTGTACCATGCTGTATTATTTTAAGACAAAGTATAAAAAAAAAACATTCGTGGTATAAGGATAAAGTCTGTAGTTTATTTAGATTTTGAAATGCAACAAAAAGTTTCCGATCACTCATCTAGCTGAAAAAGAAATTGTAGTTACTAGAATTAGTAAACACTTTTGGTTTGTAAAATTGTAATGAGCAGTGTTCATTAAAAAGTAATTCAAGATAAAATAAGCAATTAAAATGCCCATTTCTTTAGTTTCTCTGGATACTGTTTAATTTCCAATCTATCAAGATTCTAGAAAGAGAAGGATTAAACCAGGTTTTACAGTTCCAAAGATACCCAATTTCCTTTTATTGCCAAATATTAAAATAGTCAATTATGAGATGATTATGACACAACCATATCAAACCTAAAAATCTAATTTTTTTTTAACTTTGAGAAATCAAAAATACCAAATAGATTCTAAGTGCTCTATGTTAACTGAAGTGTATATGTAAAGTAAAATACAATTAAGCTTTAAAACGTGGAATATACATTTTGTGTAAGCATTATGTTCTTGGGAATGTAATCTACAGAATATCTTTTTACTAAAACTTCAAAACCTTGATACCTGCACATGAAAAATCATAAAAAATATCTAAGTACAACTGTACAAAGAAACTGACACCAATATGCATACTTCCATAGAGAAGTGAATGCTTCAACAGTTATGTGTTTTGGTAAAAGTTCTGAAAGTATGCATATTTTAAAAGTAATTAGGCTTTTAAATAGTGGAATCTTAGACTATCAGATTTTTATTACTTTTTTTTCTCAAAAGAAAAAAAAACATGTCAATATAATGCAAAATGAATATCAAGGGTATATGGCATATCATTCTTTTTAAAAGGTGTTTTCTTGGTTTCTTTTTTCCCCCTACAAGACACACTAATTTATTTAAGCCATAATCTCTTGACATTTAAACTTTTAAGTTCACTCTGTCTGTAAAGTATACTCAGATTCCCTGCTGAAGTGCAATGACTATGCTGAAAAACTTAGAAACAGTATGAGTAAATTTCACACAATTACTAATCTCCTAAGAATGTACAATGTTATCAGTTAGGAAACAATTGTGCGAAAGTCTTTTTTTCCTTTTAAACTTGGTGTAGGTGGAATAGCAAGTTTCTGTTCTAAAACAAGTAATGCATTGCTTCTATAAAGGTGACAACATGTAAGGCAGTTCAAAGAATGCTGACTAACCAAACAAAATGCAGTTATTGGATTATCTTGCTATTCATATCAGCTTAACTTGTTTTAACGCATTGCTCTTAAATCTGTACAGCACTCCATTTTACACAGAGTAACCCCACTCTTGATTAATCTGTTCTAAAGTGCCAGTATTATTTACACATTTTTTTAGCCAAAAGTCTGGCCAGTTGTGGCATCAGGTGAAGATGTCATCCCAGCTCTATTATCATTTACATTCACCAAGGGAAATTCTGGAAATTCAGCACTTGTCCCTGGTCCCCGAAGGTTCACCTGTCCATTGGCAGTGCTAAATTGAGTAGCTATTCCAGCTCTTGATCCATGATATGGAGCACGGAAGGGCTGTTCAAAGGAGCTCATTTGGTAAGCTTGGTGGACAGGCTGAGCCTCAGCTTTTTTCTGAGAAGTCACTTGATCCAAAAAGTCCTGTGTTGATGTGGCAGAAGCATGGTTTGTCTCATCACCTGAAAAGGGAAATGAGTGCTGTGAATCACCAACTATTAGTCCAAAGTGGGACTTATCTGGAGTTGTTCTTAGTGGAGAATTCATTCCTGATCGAAAGCTGTTGATGGGCATGGCTGCATAGACTTGCTTGTCTATGGAAGAGAATGCTGGCTGATTTGGAAGGGTCTGGTTATCAGTCACAAAGTTAAGGCTCGGGCTATTCAAATAGGCATCATTTTGGCTAGTTCTGTCCAAAGCCTGCTGCAGAAACTTTGAGTATTCCTGCAACATGTTGGCTTTATCTGATGAGGATGCTTGGGAGCTTGATCCAACATTCTCTGCCTGGGTGACCTCAGGGACTTCTGAAGAATTTATTGATATGCTAGAAGTCACCTCAGTGTCCGCAACACTGAAGGATATCTCATGCTGTCCATTAGCTTTATGGGAGTAATGATCCAAGAGAGTCTGCAGTACCTCATCTGGAATAACATTTTTGTCATGGTTACTCTTAATCTCCACATTCAATGCCTGTGAATCTAGTATGGACGCCGTAGTACTTTCATCAATGACACTTGCCACAGCTGCTTGTGTTACAGAAGGCTGAGAAGCTATAGTACCCACATTCAGCGCATATTCCCTACTATTGTTACTTGCTGCTTGAAGATACCGCTTCTTCTTCAAAAATTGCATGGCATCATCATAATTAGTGCTACTGTGCACAGGTTTACTGGGCCCCTCTTGCAAATTATCAACCTGATCAATGTCAGCATTGCCTTCTGAGTCCAGCAAAGCTTGTTTATCCACGAGTTCAAAAGCATACTTTGAAACTTTGCTTTCTTCGTATGTGGATAAAGGCGAAATTGTTTGATTTTGCTCCAGTGGCTGTTTCAGACTTCTCTTACTATTAATTTTTTTGAGAACCAACTTAGGTGGATGTATTTCTCCTGATGCATCTTCTAAATGCGATCCCCCAACTGAAGAATGTGGCATTTCAACAGCATACTCCGCTACCATATACTCATCTTTTACTTTAGTACTTGAAGAATAAAGAGGCAAGTAATCATTTTTGTCTTTCTTTAGCTCAGACTTGTCCAAAGCACTCTCTTTGTCCATCCCAGATGATTTTTTCTCAGTTTTCTGCCTTTTCTTTTTTGGCAGTGAGTTATCTTTTGGTGATGTAGAAAAGCCAGAATCTTCCTCAGATGTCAGAAGGCCACCTTTGATGGCACATCTGTTTAGTTTTTTGTCATGATTTTCATGGCACATACGTTTATGTTTCAATACACGATCTGTTCTGGAAAAATACTGTCAAATTCAGGTTTTGGCAGTCAGTTTTTTGTTTTAGTTTGTATTTTTCGTCAAGCAAGAAAAGAAAAGGAAAAAAGTAATTAATATGAAGGTAGATATAAGTATAATAAAATAAGAAATTCCAAACTAATTTGTTCACCAGTTGTCTATTGTAAATATGATCAGCAGCAGCGGGGAAGTTCTTCTCACAGTTCTAGTAGCAACATTTTCTAATCTAGTTTAACAGAATTATTTTATGATCTTAACTAGGATAGAAGAATTTCAATGTCTATCATACCTCAACAAAGTGATTAAAAAAAAAAACCCCCAAAACGAAAACAAATATTTCAAACCACCCCTTACCTGTAAACAGTATTCACACTGGTAAGGTTTTTCTCCACTATGAGTTCTCTTATGCCTTTCCATGTGATATTTTTGTATGAATCTCATACCACATTCATCACAGCGAAATGGTTTTTCACCTAGTACATAATACAGAAAGTTTAAAACAAAACAAATATTGTAAAATAATGAATTACTTTACCACAAAAATCTCTAAATAAATGGCTCTTAAAAACTGCCATACTTTGCTCTTTTTAAATGACAAAAACTTTGCTCCTATATTAAATGTATCATCCAATGTAATTTGTAAAAAAATATTTTGCTTTACAAAAACAAAAGATTGGCATGTGCTGTTGGAAAGAAAAGGCTGAAGGCAGATATACTTAGTTTCCCTATCTTTCTATTTTGTGTGTACATAACGTACTCTTTCCATGAAGACCAGCAGTACCAAGAATTTACAGCAATGTGAACACTGTTTCGGTAGAGTAGCTGTGCTTTACATCTTTTTTATTTAATCATACAAAATAATGTTTTAGAAAATTCTTTGAAAAAAGAAAATGTTGGGTGCCTGGGTGGCTCAGTGGGTTAAAGCCTCTGCCTTTGGCTCGGGTCATGATCCCAGGGTCCTGGGATTGAGCCCCACATCGGGCTCTCTGCTCAGCAGGAAGCATGCTTTCTGTCCTCTCTCTCTCTGCCTGCCTCTCTGCCTATTTGTGATCTCTGTCAAATAAATAAATAAAATCTTTAAAAAAAAAAACAAAAAAAAGTTACCCATATATAGTTCAACTCAACTCTTGGGTACACCTTTTCAATTCACTTCTTATCAACAATTATTTGTGGTTAAATGAAATCTGAATCCTAGGAAATATTCTTAAAAATTTATTAAAACATAAAAAGAACTTAAATTAGAGACTAAGTTTCAAAAAGCGTGTTTATACTGATCCTTTTTCTCAACCCAAACCAGCATTTCTCATATCCTTTTGGGGAATGAATCAAACTGAGTACTGCTAATCAGACACACAACTCCTGCCTCCACCCCCTCCATTTTATTTTTTTAAAGTTTCATAAGGACTGATTAGCTGTAAGGAACCATTTCTATGAAGATCTAGAATAGGTTTTACTGATAAAACCACAATAAACAGAAGGATGTGACAGTAAGTTATCTTGAATAGTACTTTTTTGGGAAGCCACTGTTTCATACATTCAACCAAATCTTACTGAATACTTGCCCTTTCTACCCATAACCCTGCTATAGGAGATTAAAAGTATAAGATCCATTACTTGGCCTCAAAGAGCTTAAAATGTTACTAGGAAAACAACATACACACATTATAAAGAGACAACTAATAAACTATGTCCAGCTCTAGTTTACCTTTACAACATTTCTCACTACTTCTCCTCTTAGAAAACTTTTCCTCTAGCCATCAAAATACCCACCATCTTGTGCTTTTCTATCTCTGCTGCAGATTCACACTGCTCCTTCAGTCAAGAATGCCCACCGACTCTTGATTTCGGCTCAGGTCATGATCACAGGGTCGTGGATTGAGCCCCATGACGGACTCCGCACTCAGTGCAGTCTGCTTGAGAGTCTTTCTCTCCTCTCCCTCTGCCCACCCCTCCCTGCTCCGACTCTCTAGAATAAATAAAATATTTCTTTTTAAAAAGAATGCTCACCTTTGTATGTTCAAGGTGCCACACTTCCTTCAAGTCCTAACCCATATCCTCTGGGATTCTTTGCCCCACTCTTCCAGGGGAAAAGTATCTTTATCTTTTCTAAATTTTCACAGAACTTCATCTGAGCCTCTCCTATAGCTCTCATTACTATTACTGTCATCTCAATAATTATTTTGTACATCTCTACTCTACCAGATCACATTTCTTTTGGTCTGAATCTGAGTCTAAATTATCCTCACGTAACTCAAAATGCTTTGTGCAATTTTCAAATGCCAAATGAATAACATAAATGATTATTACAGTGGATTATTACTGGGAAAAATGTTACTGAGCTGGTATGATTTGGAAAAGCTTCTTGCAAGTGTTAGAATTTAAAATTAATAGCACTTTTAAAAAAAAGATTTTATTTGACAGAGAGAGACACAACGAGAGAGGGAACACAAGCTAGGGGACTGGGAAAGGGAGAAGCAGGCTTCCCACTGAGCAGGGAGCCCGACGTGGGGCTTGATCCCAGGACCCTGGGATCATGACCTGAGCCGAAGGCAGATGCTTAATGACTGAGCCACCCAGGCACCCTAGTGAATAGCACTTTTATTTATTTTTTATTTTTTTTAAAAGATTTTATGTACTTACTTGAGAGAGAGAGAGAGAATGAGAGAGAGAGAGTATGAGATGGGAGAGGGTCGGGGGAGAAGCAGACTCCCTGCTGAGCAGGGAACCCGATACGGGACTCTATTCCAGGACTCCAGGATCATGACCTGAGCTGAAGGCAGTCGCTTAATCAACTGAGCCACCCAGGCACCCTGAATAGCACTTTTAAAGAGCATGTGTATGTGATTAAAGCCAAAGAAAGAAAATGTAATAGAAAGTAAAAGAGAAACTAAGAATTTAGTTACTGTGAAATGTCCAGGAGAAATGGTGCCTAAGAAGAAAATTTAATTTGGTGACGATTACTTGAAACTTTTAAGAATGCAACTTCTGTTTAAAAAAAAAAAAGAAAAGGAAAGAAAAAAGAATGTGATTTCTGTAATTGCTATGGACTTACTGAATTTTAGGGCTGAAAGAACCACAGAGACCCCAAAGGCTGATGGTGGTGTGGCAAATGGCTCTACGTATGCCACCTAGACTTTAGGACAGAGGAGTTCCACTTCTGTACACTGGGGTTTTAAGTAAGGACTCCAAGAGTTCAGAGGCTAGAAGAGCTTAACACAACTAATCGAAGCCACTTATTTCACAAAAAAGGAAATACTGAATTTCAGAAAAGTCAAGGCACTTGGCCAAAGGGTTAGTCAAGTGAATAACTAATGAAGCAATGGAAGCTGGGAAAGAAGACTACTCTTTTTTTTTCTGTTTAGAATGCAATTTCTTTTCTTTTCTTTTTTAAGAAGACCACTTATTAAGAAAGTTGGGAAGTGAAAGAAATGAAGATGAGAAGCAGTAAATTGGGAGGCAGGCAATCCATTCAAGAGATAAGTATTGGTAAGGATGGGGAAACTGATTTATCTGAAGCCAGAAAGGAAGGAGCCAATGAAGAAGAGAAATGAAATACTAGAATAAATTGAAATACTATGGTTAATAATCAAATGACTAAATCTCAGAGGACCTACGATGAAAAGGGAGGGTACAGGTTATATTTTAGAAAAAAATAAACAATACTTCCATATTTTGAAATAAAGAATGTAGATGATAGAGCTTATCAAGGTTAGAAGTCAAAGTCATTTCTCAAAAGTAAGAAAGGATAGAGGAGAAAATTAGTGAACTGATCAGAATTCAATTAATTCTGCATAGTATTCATGGACTAGCAGACTTACTTTGTTTAAGATGGTTCATATTCTCTAATTAGACCTAGAAATTTCTATAAATCTCAGAAATTGAGAACTGAATCCTAAAATTCATTTGGAAATGCAAAGGATAGAGAATAGCCAAAACAATCTTGAAAAACAAAAACCAAGTAAGACTCGCACTTCCTAATTTCAAAACCTAGTATAGAGCTACAGTAATAAGTAAGATAGTGTGGTAATGGCATAAGAATAGATATATATACCAAAGAACAGAAATGAGAGTCCAGAAATAAACCTTTACATTTAAGGTCAACTGATTTTCAACAAAGGTGCCAATACACTTCAATGGGGGAAAAATACTTTTCAACAATGATGCTGGGGCAAATTTGATTATCCACATGTAAAAGAACAGAGTTGGACCCCTACTTCAATCATATACAAAACTTAACCCAAAGGGTTATATAGAGAGTATATTTTTCTTTTGTGTACTTCTGCTGGCTACTACCTCAAATATCATATTAAAAAGTAATAGCGATAATGTGCTCTATGTCTTATTCCTGACCTTGGCACTTTGGTATGTTTTTTGAATAAAAACAAAAAAATAAAATGACTGATACATATTTCACTATGAAAAATAAACACTTCAGTGAAATTTCTTTAGAAGAAAATCCCTTTATCGTTTTTCCCTTGAGGACCAGGGCCCCTCAACTAAAAAGAAAGACAACCTATATAGCATTTGAGTGACTTTAAGCATACTTGAAATATAATAAGAAGTTTGTAAATACTACTTACAATTCAGGAAAGCAGTAACACGGGGAGGAAAAAACAAGGTGTTCCACTAATGGTAATTTCTAATACCCAAGAGACCTGGGATTTCTCTTCTAATTGCTGAGACCACAATTTCTTCCCACTTTCTCTCTAGCAATTTTAACACTGCACACATTGAGCCTTTCTCTCATGTCTGATCATTCTTCACAATTCCTTCCTTTACTTCCTGAGCTCTAATCAAAGTGGCCTTCTTGCAATTCCTAGAACTATCATGTTTTTTTCTTTCCTTTAGGATCATTTTCTCCCAAAATTCCTCCCCAAACCACTTCTCAGTTATGATAGTGAACTGTAAAGTGCTATATACTCAAGAAATGGTATCTACTGTTCTGATTAATAGGATGAAAGAGACAATATTTTAATAACGAAGTCTTCATAAAATCTAATCTATGACAAAGTTCACATGGCCTATCTAGTAATACACACTGGACAGCAGAAGGCATCATCCATCTTTAATAAGTCATAAAAAAGAGTAGATATAACAAAATTTACAACAATAAATATTACACTAACCAAAAAAGATCATGCACTACTGTGACAAGCATTCTAAGTACTTAAAAATACAGGTTCTACAGCCAGACCAGTTGGGTTTTAATGCTGGTCCTAGCATTTCTCAACTGTGAGAAACTGAGCATGTTACTTAAACCCTTAGGACTTGAAAATCTTATCTGTAAAGTAAAAATATTAAAACATGCCTCAGAACCAAATGTTAAATGAGATAACCTGTGGGAACTAATTTAAAAATGAAACCCGGTACATTTAATAGCTCAATAACTGTTAGGTATTAAAAATAGAAATGAAGAGGTTAATTAATAAATTATTATCATTATATTTACATATTGATTATAGTTACAACCCATTGGCTGGGCTATATATCCTAAATGTTTAAAACATCCTTAACTTACACGATAAATTTTGGAAAAGGGAAACAAGGAGGATTACTGAAATAAATACATGGGCTAGTAATCATATACTCAGTTATTTCCTTAAAACTTTAGGGAATTTAGAAAATACATTTTTGGCATATAGTCCTTCCAGGAGGTTAAAAAGATCATTTATCTGTCTAAGAAGAACACATATACAAGCATAACTCAGAGACACAGCAGGATTCAGTTCCAGACTACCATAATAAAGCAAATATTGTAATGACATGGGTCAAATGAATTTTGAAATTTCCCAGTGCATATAAAAGCTATATTGATACTCTATTATACTCTATTAAGTGTGCAATAACACTGTGCCTAAAAAGAGCACATCCCTTAATTTAAAAATATATTACTGCTAAAAAATGCTAACCATCACCTAAGCTTTCAGCAAGTTGTAATCACTCATCACCATAACAAATATAATAATGAGAAAATCTGAAATGAAGTAAGCAAATGCTATTTGAAAAATGGCACTAATAGACATGCATGATGCAGAGTTGCCACAAACCTTCTTTAAAAAAAAAAAAAAGCAGTATCTGTGAAGCACAGTAAAGCAAAGCACAATAAAGCAAGATATGCCTATACTGTGCAGGAAACTATATTCTATAGGAAATAACCTGAGACTAAACCCTAACCAGTGAAGTATAAATTAGGTCATTACATAAAACTGTGAAGCTGCCACAGTAATACAAAGACATGTCAGTTAAATCAAACTGAAAACAAAACAAAAAAACCACAAGTCTTAATTTGACTA
This sequence comes from Mellivora capensis, assembly GCA_004024625.1. NCBI lineage: Eukaryota > Metazoa > Chordata > Mammalia > Carnivora > Mustelidae > Mellivora > Mellivora capensis. The sequence continues at coordinate 72,307 of PISX010004911.1, read as the reverse complement.
ATGAGAAAAGTAGTTTTCCTGGGTGACAAAGTTTTAAAAACAACCTTTCCAGTAGAATAGAATGGCTTTCTTTCCCTAGAATGTAGGTCAGGGAGAAACTTCAATTCTTGCCATTTTCAACTTTAGAAACTGGCAGGGGTGCCTGGGTGGCTGAGCTGGTTAGGCTGACGCATCCTACTATTGCTGATTTCAGATCAGGTCGGGAACCTGCTTGAGGTTCTCTCCCTCCCTCAGCCTGCCCCCGCCAACTGCCACCCCCAACCCTGTGTGTGCACTCCCTCTCTTTTAAAAAAAAGAAAGAAACAAACATTAGCAATATTTGCCCATCTTAAAAAAATAAGTTGGGGTAATCACCTTCCCCTACAAAAGAAAATGAGGAAAAAGTTCTTTCATTTCCTCTACACTTCTTTTCTTTTGTGGAGCTATGAAATTATATATTTGCACTGCAATTTTTTTTTTTTTTGCACTGCAATTTTTTAAATGGTCTAGTTTCAGTAAGATGAAACAGCAAATGACAGGTGGGGAGTTGTGTTTTGACTTACATTTTAGACTTCTGCTTTATTAAACAGACAACACTGAAAAATAATGATTCACCTCCAGTAAGAGCAACATCCCAGCAGACCCAATTCACAATTTTAAAGATTTAAGTACGAGTGGTCTAGGAATCATATGAGAAAAATAAACAAACACTGTCCGAATTCTAAAAATAAACACCACCACACAATTATGGCCATTTCCACGCCTTATTTTTGTATCAGTTGTATATTATGCATCCAATGCATAGCTTGTAATAACATCTAAGCATATTAGCACTAAGTATTTGCCCCAATGATGACATGTAAGCAGTACAAAATCAAAACTAAATACCAAAAGGAAATTTAAATTAGAATCTCAAAATGCGGCGCATTTGGGTGGCGCAGCTGGGTAAGTGTCTGACTCTTGGTTTCAGCTCAGGTCATGATCCTGGGAATGAGTCCTGTGTCAGCCTTCATGCTCAGCGCGGAGTCCTGCTTGAGATTCTCTCTCCCTCTGCCCCTCCTCCTTATGCTCTCTCTCTCTCAAAAATAAATACATCTTAAAAAAAAAATCTAAAAACGTAAAATAGATTTTAAACAACATGAGCTAAGTAAACACTATTCTGTAAACATGTTAGTATGATTTTGAACTTAATATTAACCCCCATTTTCCAGCTACCTCTTGAAAACAAGTGGTTTATAATAAAAGATCAAAATGAAGATTACATTAAGCATATAAAGAGGTTACCAAATCAACTGACTCTACACTGAATCACGTATACTGCATTCCATAAGAAGAAAGAAACCATCATCAGCTTACTTTCTTTCTTATTTTTTTTTTAAAGATTTTATTTATTTGACAGAGATCACAAGTAGGCAGAGAGGCAGGCAGAGAGAAGGGGTGGGGAAGCAGGCTCCCTGCTGAGCAGAGAGCCCGATGTGGGGCTCGATCCCTGGATCCCAGGATCCCAGGATCCTGGGATCATGACCCGAGCCGAAGGCAGAGGCTGTAACCCACTGAGCCATCCAGGCGCCCCTTATTTTCTTTCTTATTTATGGCATTATCTTCATGTAAGACTGGACAAATGCCCATCAGCTTTCTTCCCTTAAAAAAAAAAAAATTTAACTACAGTATCAAAGGGTAAGGAACCATTCTCAAAAATATACTTCTCTCAGGACACCTGGGTGGCTCAGTCAGTTAAGTATATGACATTAGCCCAGGGTCCGGGAATCGAGTCTCGCATGAGGCTCCTTGCTCAGTGGGGAGTCTGCTTCTCCCTTGTCTACTGCTCTCCCTGCTTGTGCTCTCTCACTCTCTCTCTGAAATAAAATCTCTAAAAAGGACACCAGGGTGGCTCAGTTGTTAAATGTCTGCCTTTGGCTCAGGTCATGATCCCAGGGTCCTGGGACAGAGTCCCACATCGGGCTCCCCACTCTGTGGGAGGCCTACTTCTCCCTCTCCCACTCCCCCTGCTTGTGTTCCCTCTCTCCCTGTGTCAAATAAATAAATAAAATCTTTAAAAAAAATTAAAAATAAAAAAAATCTTTAAAAGATACATACTTTTTTCATCATTAAAATCTTTTTTCCTAATTTGGGCCCTAGTCAGGCTTTTTGCCCACACTTACAATTGTCTCTTACTCTGTTGCAATAAAATTATGTGCCTTTTTACATTAACTGCAACCTACACTTTAATTTCATATACAATGCATATGAGAAATATGGCAGTGGTGCTCTGACATGTCAAAGGAGCATAACTGAACTTTTAAGCAAAAAACTCAGATATAGTGTGACTGAGAATTAGTGAATTTTCAAGCAGCATATCTTTTCTGAGTTCAGCTGTCAATTAAATAAAGACAACAAACAAGCACCACAGTTCTAGGAACAGAGCATGAAGTAGTCCGCCTCAAGTACTCTATTAATTTTTAAAGTGTTATCTTAAAAATGCAGGTGAGAAACACATTCCAATCTAGAACAACTGTCTAATTTTGTCTTCAAGCTTAACATTATATTGAGCACCTACAAATGCTTGGCATTTGCTGGACACTCTTACACTTAAATCAACTCTGTTCTTGTCAATTAAGTACATTATCCACATTTGCCAGGCTAAGAAACTTTTGCCCAAAGTCACGGTACTAATAAATCAGGCCCAGGAACAAACCCTGGTGGCATTCTTTCATGTCCAGAAAAGCCTTATTAGCAACAAATGCATCTACCTCATGGTTTATCTCAGAGCAATCCCAAACTGTGGACCAATAATATAGCAAGTTGTACCCTAGACTTTCATCAATTCATTTAACAAGTACTAAGTGTCTGTCACTGTTTGGAAATGACAGTAGAAGAACAAGAGTGGTTGCAACCTAGGTCTTCTTGTTTTGTTTTGTCCCCCCCACCCCACCCCATACACACACTATCTGGCTAACTGGTAAGTTTTTACAAAGGAATACACCTTTGAAAGCGTCACCACAATCAAGATGATGCATTTATCTAAAACCACAAAGTTTCCTGTTACTCTGTAAAATCCCTTCCTCTCACCATTCTGTCATTCCATTCCCCCTTCTCAGGCAACCAAGTATCTGGTGTCAATCCCTACAGTTTATGTTAATTATTATTATGCGTATTTTCAAACATACAGAAAAAATAGAGAAGAATATAAAGAGTACACATGTACCCATCCTCAGCTTTAATAATTACCAACAATCAATTTTATTTCATCTAATTTATCCCATTATTTTTTCTTCCTTCACTTCTTATTTTTAGCAAGCAAACTTTTTACTGGTGTACAAAAGTCACAGAGAAAATAATCATAGCTCACTGAATTTTCACAAAGTCCACTGACTCATTTAACCAGCACCCATAATCAAGAAACAGAATATTACTAGCATTTTCTAAGCACCTCATGCAGTCTCTCTGATCACTAATCCCTCAAAGATAACTACTATCTAGACTCCTAACACCAAAGATTAGTCTTCCTTTTTAATAAACTGTAATGGAAATCTTAAAGCATACAAGAAAGTACTCAGAAGATACCCTTATCATATGCTAAAAACAGACTTAATAAGAATATACCTACACAAAAGTATACAAATATATAAATGCAGTTCTCGAGGCAAACAAATCTGTGTAAATAGCAACCCACCCAAGAAACAGAATGAGCACAGAAGCATTTCTACCCCCTCTCCATCAGCAACCACTATCTTGATTCCTAGTGCAAATTCACTTTGCCTTGTTTATGAATTTCAAATGAATGGAGTCACAGAGTATGTATTCTTTTGTAACTGGCTTTGTATACTCAGTGTTATGCTTTTAAGATTTATCCACAATATTGGGGCACCTTGGTGGCTCAGCGGGTTAAGCCTCTGCCTTCGGCTCAGGTCATGATCCCAGCGTCCTGGGATCGAGCCCCACATTAGGCTCTTTGCTCAGCAGGGAGTCTGCTTCCTTCTCTCTCTCTCTCTGCCTGCCTCTCTGCCTACTTGTGATTTCTGTCAAATAAATAAATAAAATCTTAAAAAAAAAAAAAGATTTATCCACAATATCATGTTTAGTATTCCCTCATGTAAGTGTACTTGGGATTTACTGATTCAATCCTTGATGGAATTTTGGGCTATCAATAGCAATGCTGCTTTAACATTCTTGTACTTGTCTCTTGGGGAATATATGTACATTATAGAAGCATTAAAAAAAAACTAGGAGTGAAAATGACAAATCGTAGTGTTTGTATATTTGCAGCCTTGGCAGATACAGTATACTAGAGATTGAACGTCCCTATTTTCATACCTGCCAGCAGTATATATGGGTTCCTAGCAATCCACATCCTTCTAAGTACTTGGTACAGTGTGTATTTTTCATTTTAGCCATTCTGGGGTGTGTTCAAATGGTATCAGATTGCAATCTTAAGTAACCTTCCTTATGGCTAATGAAACGGAGTATCCTTTCCTGTTTTCTAATCATTTGGATTAGAAATCCTTTTTCTAATCATTTGGATATCCTTTTTGTGTGTTAAGTGACTGCTCAAGAGTTCTCCCCACTCTTCTATTAGCTTGTCTTTTCCACGGTAGTTTAGTAGTAGATTAGATTAGTAGTTCTGTACCTGTCAGGCTTAGTTTTCACTTCCTTTTTTTAAAAACTATGTTATGTTAGGGACGCCTGGGTGGCTCAGTTGGTTAAGCGGCTGCCTTCAGCTCAGGTCATGATCCCAGCGTCCTGGGATCGAGTCCCACATCGGACTCCTTGCTCAGCGGGGAGCCTGCTTCTCCCTCTGCTTCTGCCTGTCCTCGCCCTCTCGCTCTCTCTCTCTCTCTCTGACCAAAAAAAAAAAAAAAAAAAAATCTCTCTGGGACGCCTGGGTGGCTCAGTTGGTTAAGCAGCTGCCTTCGGCTCAGGTCATGATCCCAGCGTCCTGGGATCGAGTCCCGCATCGGGCTCCTTGCTCAGCGGGGAGCCTGCTTCTCCCTCTGCCTCTGCCTGCCATTCTGTCTGCCTGTGCTCACTCGCTCTCTCTCCCGCTCTCTCTCTGACAAATAAATAAATAAAACCTTTAAAAATAAATAAATAAATAAATAAAAACTATGTTATGTTAGTGACCATACAGTACATCATTAGTCTCTGATGTAGTGTTCCATGATTCACTGTTTGCTTATAACACCCAGTGCTGCATGCAATCCGTGCCCTCTTTAATACCCACCACCAGGCTAATCCATACCCCCACCCTGCTCCCTTCTAAAACTCTCCATTTGTTTCCTGGACTCCATTTGTTTTCTTTCCTTTTCTTTTTTTAAAAGACTTATTTGACAGAGACACAGTGAAAGAAGGAACACAAACAGGGGGAGTGGGAGAGGGAGAAGCAGGCTAACTGCTGAGCAGGAAACCCAATACAGGGCTTGATCCCAGGACCCTGGGCCCATGACCTGAGCTGAAGGCAGATGCTTAACCAACTGTGCCACCCAAGCACCTCCAGTTTTCACTTTCTTAATGGAATCTTTAATGACAGAAAGTCTTAAAATTAATGTAACTCAATTTGTCTATTTTTTCTATCATGACTAATACTTTCTATATCCCAGCTGAAAAAGGTTATAGTTGTCTTTTTTACCCCTCTGTGATATTTTTAGTGATAGCTTCTATTTCACTAACCTTTTCTTTCATTATTTCTATTCTTCCATTAAGCCTATGTTAGGTATAGCCTGTATATCAATTATTTTTTCAGTTCTAGAATTTCCATTTTCTTTTTTGATGGACTGCAATTCTCTGGTAAAATTCTCCACGTTTTTGCCTATTTTCTATACCTTTTCTACGATTTTCTTAAAACTTATTAGTCACAGTTTAAAATGGAAAGTCCTAGGGTGCCTGGGTGGTTTAGTCAGTTAAGTGTCTGCCTTCAGCTCAGGTCATGATCCCAGGTTTCTGGGATCAAGTCCCACATCAGGTATCCCGCTCAGCGGTTAGCCTGCTTTCCCTCTCCCTCTGCCTGCTGCTCCCCTTTTTTTGTGCTCTCTGTCAAATAAATAACAAATAAAATCTTTTAAAAAATAAGTGAAATTTGAAGCCCTTTTCAACTAACTCTTACTATCTCAGCCACCCAAGAGACTGTTTTTATTGTCTCTATTTTTCCTCTTAACTTTCTGTGATTCTGTCCTATTATTTGGTATGCACTGAATGTAAAACACTATGCATGAAAAACTGTAGAGGCTCTGGATGATATTAATGTCTCTAAAAGAGGGTTCACCCTTTCTTCTGAGCACTTATGTAGGGGTTGAGAACTTAAATCCTCAAATGGATCAGGCCAGTCTGAGATGGGGTTATTTTATAGCAAGCCCAAGATTCTGGCTTTTCAAAATAAGAAATGCTTCTTCTCTTCCCCATTTCCTGTCAACTATCAAAAAATGGCCAGTGACAAGCAAACTGCCTGACTGCTTTAAAACTTAGTAGCAACTACAATACTTCTACAATAGTACTTCTAAAATTTTATATAATCTGTTCTAATAGTACCAACTCCCTATGAATTTCATTATGGACTTTTAGATTATTCACTGTGAATGATGATCATTGCTTACTGAGATTGTGTCATTTATTTAATACATAATGTGTTAACATCATTTTAATTGTTGCAAAGCATGAATCTGCCAAATTACATTCTATATATTAGAATAAATACAAATAAATTACATGTTAAAAATATTTTCCAAAGGAAATTTATTTTCTCTATGATGTAAATTAAATTCTTTTAGTGCTTCAGTCTGGTATTAAACACTGATGTGAAATTCAGTTTAACCAATTTTTTAGATAATAGAGGTTACGTAAGAACACTAATCTTACCCATTGAATATAAAAAAATATTCATATTATTTGAAATATATAATAAAACTTGTGTTCCATATTAAATAGGCAAAAAAAAAAGAAGCCTAATATTTCTACCAAATTTTTAGTTTGGATTTCTGCATATTTCAGAAAATAACTAATGTAGATTCATTACCATTTTACTTTTTATATTTACACTTAGAAATATAAATTTAATACTGTATATAAAAATGAAATTAAGGGGCACCTGGGTGGCTCAGTGGGTTAAAGCCTCTGCCTTCAGCTCAGGTCATGATCTCAGGGTCCTAGGATCAAGCCCCGCATCAGGCTCTCTGCTCAGCAGGGAGCCTGCTTCCCCCTCTCCCTCTGCCTGCCTCTCTGCCTAGTTGTGTGTCAAATAAATAAATAAAATCTTTAAAAAAATGAAATTAAATGTAACATTACTTTGGAAAATACCAAGAGGGTCTTTCAAGAAAACAATGATTTTTCTATTAATTAAAAAAAAAAACAAGTTTATGGGAGAAAAAACTACATATCACATATCTGATATTAAGTAAGTACAACAAGAACACTTAAAACTCGCAATAAAAACAAACAATCCAACTTTTTTAATGGGCAAAAGAATCAAAGAGACACTTAACCACCTCCAAATACATACATTTACATGCAGATGGCAAATAAGCACATAAAAAGATGCTCAACATGTTTGGTCCTTAATGAAATACAAGTTAAAACCACAATGAGAGACAAGTACACGCCTGTTAGAATGACTAAAATGAAATGTGACGATGACAAGTGCTGTCAAGGATACAGATGAAATGGAAGGCTCTTAAGTTACTATAGAAGACAAAACATATAGTCACTTGGGAAAACAGTTTAGTGGTTTCTTATAAAAGCTAAGCATACACTTAACGATATGACCCACAATTCCATTTCTAGGTAGTTGCCCAAGTGAAGTGAAAGTATGTTCACTAAATAGCTGTACGCAAATTCTTATAGCAAATGTTTACAGAAGCTTCATTCATTAGCACCAAAAACTAGAAAATCACCGAACTAGTTCTCTTAATTGGAGAACGAATGAACCAACTGTGGTATATCCATACAACAGAAAAATGTTCAGAAATAAAAAAGAATGAAATACTGATATATTAAAAACATGGAGGACTTTCAAATGTGCTACGGTAAGTGGAAGAAGTCAGACTCAAAGGTTACCACCCATATAGTTTATAGGATATTCTGAAACAGGCAAAGAATGGGAATTGGGGAGGGGTTAATCTTAGAAAGATATGGAGGAGTTTTGGGGAATGATGGAACTGTTCTGTATCTTTTTTTTCTTTTTACAGATCAAGAGCACAAGGAGGGGGGTGGGCAGAGAGAGAGGGAGGCAGAGAATCTTAAGCAGCCTCCACGCCTAGCACGCAAGGAGCCAAACATGGGGCTCGACTGTAAAACCCTGAATTGAAAATAACAGTCGGATGCTTTAACCTACTGAGCCACTCAGGCACCCCACCCTTTTTAAGTAGGCTCCATGCCCAGTGTGGAGCCTAACGCAGGGCTTAAACTCATGACCCTGAGATCAAGACCTGAGCTGAGATCAAGAGTCGGACATTTAACCAACTGAGCCAGCCAGTCACTCCCTGTTCTGTAGCTTGATTGTGGTGGTGCTTACACAAATGTATATGTTTATACATTCGTATACATAGTGGATACACTAAAAATAGTAAAGTTTATTGTATGTAAATTGTACCTTAGTTTAAAATAATTAAAAAAAGAAGTCTGAAGCCAAGAAAACATACTTCCCTTAAGATGAAAAAGGTAATGAAAATTTAAACATCTAAATGTGTATCTATATAAAACATTAGAAAAATTCCAAGCTATTTTGCAAAATAAAATAAATCACTATTATTAGCCCATCTTCCTCCAAAAGATCAAAACTTTCCAACTCATTGATGAAAACATTGGTACTAGGAACTAACTCTGAAGTTCTCTTTTGATTATTTGATTTTCTCAGTGAAACAGTAATCAGGCAATCAGCTAAAAGTGAGAGGGCAAGAGGAAATGTTGGAAGTTTATGAAAAGGAGAAGGTATGAACTATTCGTTTGAGAGAAAGGTAGTCAAGCTTTTTCGGTAAAAGATCAGATAGTGAATATTTTAGGCTTTGAGAGTCCTATAATCTGTTACAACTACTCAACTCTTACTTGTAGGGAGAAAACAGCCACTGATATTCCATAAAGGAATGGATATGGCTATGTTTCAATACAATTTTAATTATAATTAACAGGAAGCAGGTGAAACTGCCCCCCTGGGCTGAAATATGGACCCCATCTAGATGACTGGACTAAGGAACTATGTGCTTTCCCGCAGGCATTAAGGGTCCTGCTTAACATTTAAGGTGACCCTAATTCAGCATAGCTTTCTATTTTATTCCAGAGATTGAGGGAGTTAAATTTCCCGAAGTTGTGATTTAGTCAAGTGAGTATTACATATGAGAGAGAGCAAAAAGCATTGAGTGTAAGCAAGAGAGTGATTATGATAAATGAGGACAGAATTTAAACTGAAAAGGAAAGAGATGATGAGGAAAAGGAATGCTAGTAAGAGGGAGGTAGAATGACTGGATTATAGGTCTTAGTAGAGACAAAAGGCTGTTAAAAACTAAGTACAAGAAGGCATCAGCAGAAGTGATAGGAGGCAGTGCTTGGAAAATGGGAAACAAATCAGGAAGAGATTAAGGTTTGGTAGCCACTAGCCTAAGGTATGACCAAGTGTGAAGCAGATTGAATGACAAGATCGTCAACTAAGCAGAGGTCTAAGAGCTGAGAGTAGGACATTCAAAGAATAAATTTTGACAGTAGTCAGCAAACTTGTCTATAAAGGGCAAAAAGAGCCAGATAGTAAATATATTAAGCTTTGTGGGTAAAGAGGTAAAATCAAGGATATTGCATACATACTTATATACCAAAAGAGAAAAAAACTTTCACATATTCTTACTGATGATATTCAACACATCATGATAGTAATAATGATAATAATAGAATATAACTTCAGCCACACAGATGTACTAATGATAAGACTGGAATTATTCTTTATGGGAGGACATAGCATATCACTGAATTGGGGTTCAAAGTTAGTGTTCCCTATCATCAAAGTTGATTACAAATGTTTATCTGCTAATGCTGATCTGTAATGAGATTTTACATATTTTTAAAAACTGTTTTGTCACAAAAATTCTGACATTAATCCAGAAAAATATAATTTTAATTAAAGTGTCATTCATCACTTGGAAGGCATTTATAGAATTCTATTAGATTCTTTTCTTGATATTTGCCTTTTGCATGCCATTACACTGCAGATTAATTACTTCCAACTGAAGAGGAGGTAGAATTACGGTTTAATGGTGGCAAAATATGAAAATTTCTTTTGCACAGACATCAAGGTCTAAAATCTGATGAAAATACAGTTCAAGATTGGAAAACATTATCTACCCCATATGTGTGTGGGAATGGAGATTTTGCTTCTTGTAACTTTTAACAACATAGCAAGTGTATAAAGCAGTATTTTGTGATTCAACATTAGCAGCTGTCAAAACAACTTTACAATAGAAGTTTAACTATAAGCATTGCTTTCCCCTCATAGTATTAGGTTTAATTAACTAAGAAACATTTTCAAATCTTCAATAAAAGCTTATTTCCAAAGCCATTTTCCAGTGTTTTATAAAATAGTGGTTGACAGTAGTTCTTCTCGTTCTGAAAAACTCCCAATGAAACTTGACAATTCTAACATATTAAACCGCTGTGCAGTTGGAAAGTCAGGATATTCACTTCTGTATCAGACAAAAATTCATGGGAGCAATAATGGTTAAATCCATTAGACGAAACAGATTACTGCTGACAGTATTGGTTCATGGACACATAATAAATTCAAATGTTTTCCACAAAGTACTGCTCATGTAATACAATGAATAGCCCCAAAACTTTAAATGCTTTACATTTTCTCAAGCTTTGTAAATTAGTCCAACTGAACATTTTCAGCTCTACACATACTTCTCCCATCATCAGCTGTTAACACATCTTAGGGGAGTCCACTTTGGATTACATACTGAAATAACGTTTTCTCATGTGTTCTTTTTAAGGAAATAAAACTATCTTTATTGAGATTTAATTCACATACCATGTAATTCAACCATTTAAAGCGTATTACTCCATTTTGGAAATATTCTTGCCTATAGTTGTTCCACAAAGGCTAATTCTTCAGTCACTTCAAACCTAGCATTGTCTCCTTGAATAAATAACAACTGGGTACTATTGGTAACATCTGTCAACTCATCAAGAGCCAAGGAAACCATTTGAAATTACTTGTCTTGTTTTTTAATTGACTACTGATGTTGTTCCATGCAGGATTTCATTTGAAAACCAGGGTACCATAATAAAAGTTTAAAAACCATTAGCCTTTACTACTTTCACTGTTAGTTGCTGCCATTTAAACTGCTATTAAATTTCATCTATCCTTATTCTTCCTTAAAATATTCTTCATAGCCATTTCATTCAATTTCTAGTCTTAATGCCTTGTTCAAAAGTTCAGGCCCTTATTACTTTGCCAGAGTGTGATAGTGGTATTCCTAAGAAATCTTATTATAAAAGCAATTGTTGCAATGAGAGAGGGAAAAAAGAAAGATTGGGATTAGTTTCAGAAGTTACTTCCCTACAGGGGAAAAGAAACTTTAATAGCTAATTAATTAATCTAAAACCCGAACACTGCTGAGCAGATAAATTCAGACTGTTAAAAGCAGCAGCAGCTTCAACTTTCAATTCAGCGTTGTAATGCTTTAATGTAAACTTGGTTTATACACAATATTCAGGCACATATTTATCATTCAAGAACTGTCATCCAAAATGTAAAGGCAAAGTAAATATAACAGCTTGGGAATACAAAATATCACATGCAATACATGGGAAGAAATGACCAAAAATCCTATTGTTCTGCTAAAATAGTCTGTTACCATTGTCTATTTCTTGGCTACAATCTTACTCTTTTTAATATCATAAAAAACCTATAAAATACCAGTTAGCCGCTGAGCAAATTCTCCTTCTAAATAATGATCTAGAAGTCTCAATGATTAAGCAGAACATCAAAAAATGTTTTCAGTAGGTAACCTCTACCCCAGCTTCCTGTAACAATCATTCTCTTCTCCATCCCTGCCTAACATCTCATCTCCTTAATAAAAGCCCCTCAAATGTCTCCTGACTAATCCCTAATTTTTTATGCCCATGCCTTCTGCATAAGGAAAACCTTTGTATTTTTCACTGAATCCTAACATTTTAAATTAATACCTTTCAGTTCCAGGTTCCCACGAGCCCATCCTTCATTTCCTCCCAAATCTGACATTAGAAAAATAAAACATCTCAATAGGCAGATTTTTCTGCAGAGATAAAAGTTAGACCTCAAGACATGAACAGACATTTCTGCAAAGAAGACATCCAGATGGCCAACAGACACATGAAAAAGTGCTCCACATCACTCGGCATCAGGGAAATACAAATCAAAACCACAATGGGATATCATCTCACACCAGTTAGAATGGCTAAAATTAACAAATCAGGAAATGACAGATGCTGGCAAGGATACGGAGAAAGGGGAACCCTCCTACACTGTTGGTGGGAATGCAAGCTGGTGCAACCACTCTGGAAAACAGCATGGAGGTTCCTCAAAAAGTTGAAAATAGAGCTACCCTACAACCCAGCAACTGCACTACTGGGTATTTACCCTAAAGATACAAACATAGTGATCCGAAGGGGCACGTGCACCCAAATGTTTATAGCAGCAATGTCTAGAATAGCCAAACTATGGAAAGAACCTAGATGTCCATCAACAGATGAATGGATAAAGAAGATGTGGTATATATACACAATGGAATACTATGCAGCCATCAAAAGAAATGAAATCTTGCCATTTGCAATGACGTGGATGGAACTAGAGGGTATCATGCTTAGCGAAATAAGTCAATCAGAGAAAGACAACTATTATATGATCTCCCTGATATGAGGAAGTGGAGATACAACATGGGGATTTGGGGGGGTAGGAAAAGAATAAAAGAAACAAGATGGGATCAGGAGGGAGACAAATCATAAGTGACTCTTAATCTCACAAAACAAACTGAGGGTTGCTGTGGGGAGGGGGGTCGGGAGAGGGGGGTGGGATAATGGACATTGGGGAGGGTCTGTGTTATGGTTAGTGCTGTGAAGTGTGTAAACCTGGCGATTCAGACCTGTACCCCTGGGGATAAAAATACATTATAGTTTAAAAAAAAAATTAAAAAAAATACATTATAGTTTTATTAAAAAAATTTAAATTAAATTTTAAAAAAAAGTTAGACCTCAAAACTCCAGAGTCAACACTAATCAGACTCCATGTCCCTCCCCTCTATCCAATGATATAGAACTAAAAGGCAATGTAGACAAGAACATACCTAATTGAATTTTAAGGACGAAGACAGTTCTTCCGTTATATAAGCATAACAAGCCCAAATATAGAATACTATGTAGCTTCAAACAACAGCAATATGAACTGCTCTTTTTGTGCTGGTATTCATTTTATTTTTTCACAACTGTATTTGTCTTTTTAAATTTTAAGTAATTAATCTGGGGCACCTGGGTGGCTCAGTCCATTAAGCGTCTGCCCTCAGCTCAGGTCATGATCCCAGGGTCCTGGGACTGAACCCCATATCAGGCTCCCTGCTCATCGCAGAGTCTGCTTTCTCCCTCTCCTTCCACCTCTCTCCCCACCTGCTTGCACCCTCTCTCTCAAATAAATAAAATCTTTTAAGAAAAAAATCTAGGGTGCCTTGGTGGCTCAGTTGGTTGGGCAACTGCCTTTGGATCAGGTCATGATCCTGGAGTCCTGGGATCGAGTCCTGCATCGGGCTCCTTGCTCTGCTCAATGAGGAGTCTGCTTCTCCCTCTGACCCTCCCCCCCTCTCGTGCTCTCTCTCTCAAATAAATAAATAAAATCTTTAAAAAAAGCTATAATCTAGTTAATTCCCCAAGGTAATTAAGAGTTAACTCCATATATTTTCTAGAATAATTAAAAATGTGCACTGAAAGTTCTTGCTCAGCAATTATTCTTTATGTGACCTTAGAAAGTCAAAATCAAAACAGATAATGAAATGTAGGTAAGGAAGAATCAGTTAATTCCTGTAAAGAATTTATAGAAAAAAAAAATTACAGGGATGCCTGGGTGGCTCAGTTGGTTAAGCGGCTGCCTTCTGCTCAGGTCATGATCCCAGCGTCCTGGGATCGAGTCCCACATTGGGCTCCTTGCTCGGCGGAGAGCCTGCTTCTCCCTCTGCCTCTGTCTGCCACTCTGTCTGCCTGTGCTTGCTCTCTCTCTCTGACAAATAAATACATTTAAAAAAAATTAAAAAAAAAATTACAGACAGATGAAAATAGATGGGGGGATCAATAAACTTCTAGTTAATTTGTCTATCAACTTCTTTACACAGCTGTGAGGAAGAAACAATAGCAAGTCCTATAAGAAATAAAGAGTAGGAAATACTTCCATCAATAATCAGTAGCACAAACAGCATAAAAGCAGCACAGGAGATGAAGCTGGAGAGAAATAACTACCTATTACTACATTAGGATATCAATCCTATCACAGTTGCTTCTTAACAGTATCATGAAGTTAGATTCTCCAAAAGATCTACAGAAGAGTAAAGTTATAAAATATGTAGAAGCAGTTACTATTATTGTGGCGCTTTCACAGAACGTCAAAACATTTCCATAAAATTCAAATCAGAGTTGAAAATGATTACATTTAAGAATTTTTGAAGAACAGAAACTCTTCAGAGATAACAACTAAGGATCTTGAAAGTATTCAGAAAAATAAGAATAAATGACCTTGATAAGTAAATTTAGATTGCCTTAAATATTCTAAATCCTATTTCTTCATCCTGTGTCCCAGACAGTACATTTTGTCGTCACTCTTCCACCAAAGGCCCAAATAAATATATGAATTCTGAAACTATGTGTCATTAGAAGTCTGTCAAATGAAAAACTTATTAACAACAAAAAAATTTTGTCAGCCAGTCCAGACATCTGAAAACTTAATGAATTCAAGATGTGAAAAGCATAAGTGTTGGTCATCCACTCAACTAGGTTCTGGAATAATAAGCAGTAGTTGTCAAAAAGTCAACTTCAAATACTGAAGCATCTTTAAGGTCTCCACATGCTTGAATTCAAGGAAGTAATTGGGTATTTTTCCAAAAGAACTTGTAAAAAAACCCCAAAGCATCAGATCTAGATTCAACTGTCTTAATGCTTTATCTTCTGTCGAGTGTGAAATAATTGGGGATACTAGGGGTTAGGGAAAAACTTACACTAAAGGAGGATAAACTAACAAGTGAAAAAGTAACTTGCCTTGTTCTAGACTAACCACATTTTCTAAACTAACTGAAAATGATTTAAAAACAAACAAACAAACAAAACTGAGAAACTGCTCCCAGAAGTAACTTTAAAAAATTCAGGAAATTCTATGTGTTAACTCAAATGCAGGGAGTCCCTTTTCGGCTCTTTCCCTGAAAATTAGTGCTGCATCCTATACCATTCAAAAATGAAGAGGATCTAAAGTCCAAAAAACATTAACTTTGTTTTACTGTAAAACTCAGTGGTTTCCAAGTTTTGCCTACTTCTCACAAACTGGTCAAAACTGAAGCAATATTACATTTCTTGAAGCTTAATGGTGTTGCTTTGTTTAAAAAACTTTCATTAATATCCGAAAGTAAACTTGATTAATAAACTTGCTATCTTCTGGATTATTCTTCATATTAATTATAGTTAACAAAAAGGAAACACATTGACCGAACTTCCAGTTTTCTTCACAAACCAATAATATTCTTCCAATATGGCATTTAAGTGTCCTGTTATTTTATAATGCTTACTGGATTATAAATAAATGGCACTTCTTAACTTGGCATCAAAATCTGACAATACAATTCTAAAATCAAGCTTTCTAGTCTTATCTCCTCATCTCCACTCGACCCCCCCACCCCCACCTTTTCTGCTCTACTCAGAATGGTTATTTACACATTGTCTATCTTGCCTTTGTTTACTCCTTATCAGGTGAAATCTGCTCTTACTCCTACAACCATAGACTTCATTTCAGGCAGGCATACCCAATTACCTGGAAGCTCTAAGGCCAAGTCCAGGAGAAGTTCTGCTCTTCCCTGAACAAAATAAAACCTCCATGTTTGAAACCAAAAGTTTTGGGGTGCCTAGGTAGCTCAGTCAATCACCCAACTCCTGATCTTAGGGTCCTGAGATCAAGCCTTGCAACTGGGACACAGGCTGGGCATGAAGCCTGCTTAAGATTCTCTCTCTGCCTCTGCCCCTCTCTTCCACTCTCTCTCTCCCTCTCTTAAAACAAACAAACAAAAAGTTTTGTTGACTCTAAATTTTCTTGATGCTGATCTACCCTTTCAATAGCATACTGGTTAAGGGCATGAGATCTTCGAAAACCTGGACTGTGTCATTAACCAGATGCACACATTTTGACCTTTAGTTTCCTTATCTGTAAAAAAAAAAAAGTAATAGTACTCTCTCCTCACAGGACTACTGTAAGGATAAAGTGAGATAACTTATGTACTGTGTTTAATTCAGTGCTTGGCACCAAAAAGGGAGAATTTATTTGACAGTATCATTACGTTGATGAAACTGAATCCTTAGGAATTTCTAGCTTTTTAACTAACTTCAAAGTATCTGGCTCCTTCTGGTTCTTTTAACTTAGCATATGTGACACACTGCTTGTTATCCTGTTATCCAGCATCTGCAATGGTCCTGATACCTGTCAGATTTTTAACTAGCTACTCTCTCTGGGTTGCTGAATTCATCAGCTGCATATCTGCTTACCTATCCTTGCCCAAACATTCACAACTTCAGTACACCCCCAATTTTTCTCCTGGTCCTGGCTTCATCGTGCTTCTGTTCTACCACCTATACTTCCATGATGACACTTAACCGCCATGTAACACAGGGACTACAAAGTCTAAACCGAACCTCACAGGACCATTTAAATTCTACGTCTTCCATGAGGCCACCAATCTGAATCCTCACTGGTCTATTCCAACTGGACACCTAAAGCACAGGTTGTCTGTACTATTGTACAGAATGTGTCCAATTGTGAGTCATGTCACTCACATGTTCATTCATTCAACAATGATACATATGTTAAGAATGAATACACTTCAAGAAATTCCCAATTTGTTAAACTAGAGACTTGTCAAAACAAAAGATAGGGGTAAAAGATAGGGGTGTCTGG
This sequence comes from Mellivora capensis, assembly GCA_004024625.1. NCBI lineage: Eukaryota > Metazoa > Chordata > Mammalia > Carnivora > Mustelidae > Mellivora > Mellivora capensis. The sequence continues at coordinate 55,188 of PISX010004911.1, read as the reverse complement.
GTGGCTCAATCAGTTAAGCATCTGCCTTCAGCTCAGGTCATGATTCCCAGGGTCCTAGGATGGAGGCCCATGTCAGGCCCTCTGCTCAGCAGGGAGTCTGCTTCTTTCTCTCTCACTCCCCCTGCTTGTGCTCACTCTCTCTGTCAAATAAATAAATAAAATTTTAAAAAAAAATGATCAACTTTTTTTTTTTTTAACTACAGACACTAAGAACTACCAAAAAACCTTTCATATGGATTTCAGGAGAAGGGGTACTCAAGTACACAAAATATATACACAACTGAAAACCAGGCAAGTTTCCTTATACCCCTTGGTTCTCCATATTTCAGTACTAATGCATAATGTCAGTTATGTGTGTGTGTGTGTCTACATGTACAGGTGAGGGTGTATGATTTCTTCTATATTTACTGAGATACTTTGTTAAACAGTGTTAGGCTTTTATATGTATTTTATATGTAATCAAATCATTTCGCATGAATTACCAAAAGATTTGCAGAGGAAAAAAAAAAAATGTGGTTCCTGAATGCTTTGTTAAACCAGAGAATGTCAGTCACAGCAATCTGTAGTTCCCTGGTTAATCCTTCCTGGCAAGGTCTGGCCATGCCAGCGCTAGCCAGCCTCAGCAGTCAGAATGCCAGCAGCTGCTGGCGCAGGCGACATGCTCAGCAGCAGGAACAGTATTCAGTCCCTTCATCTCCATAAATAAGATACACTCTAACTAGGTCTGGAACATTTTCTCTCAGAAAGACCCCTCTATGAAAGCTCATAAACTATAGATTCAAATAACGAGAGGAAAACTGTTACGTTTTATTCATAACTGAACTATAATGAAGGAAATACAGTATTGAGCTAACTTAGTCATGGGTGAATCAACATTCTTAACTCCACCCCACTAGCCCAACTGGTTTAAAAAAAAAAAAAAAGCTACTGTTCAGCTTTTTTAACATGGTTGTGAATAAAAGTCACAGTCAAGAGGAAAAGATGGTCAACATGTTTTCAGGGGCAAAGAGTGTTAACTTAGGCTACAGGTTTTCCAGTGTTTCTTCTTGTATTTGTATATATACAATTGTATGCATTAAGATAGTTCTTAAGAGGGGCGCCTGGGTGGCTCAGTGGGTTAAAGTCTCTGCCTTCGGCTCAGGTCATGGCTCAGGTCATGATCCCGGAGTCCTGGGATCAAGCCTGGCATCTGGCTCTCTGCTCAGCGGGGAACCTGCTTCTCTTCCTCTCTCCCTTTCTCTCTCTCTGCTTGCCTCTCTGCCTAATTGTGATCTCTGTCTATCAAATAAATAAAAAACTTTAAAAAACAAAACAAACAACAAAAAAAGATAGTTCTTAAGATAGTTCTTAAGGCTTTAGTAGCCTTTAAAAAAAAGGGGGGAGTGGGGGCAGAAAATAATGAATATGGATTAACTCTGAATGATTTGGTTTATTTTCATAATACTTTTTATTTTGGGGAGCAAGATCTTTCTATAAAATCTTACCTATATACAAAAATGATTTATAACATTTTGCTACTAAAATAAAAATTTGTGAAAACTGCCACACTATGAAATACAATCATAATTTGCTAAAACAGAATATCAAGAGAGGTATTCTGTGGCTTACTATTTATAGGAATTTAGAGAACTAAAAAAAAAAATTAAAATAAAATATTGAAAATTGTATTTCTTTACTTCTCAAACCCAAACCTTCTCTCCCATGGCAATAAGACTGGTACTTTCTTAAAGTAAAATGGTGACAAAGTGACTAGAAAAGAACACAACCAGGTGTATGTCATTCTAGCATGTAGCCTATACATGCATTTGAATATGCAAAGGAAGAGGCACTTTAGATAAAATAAAAACACCTGATCACATCATAAATCTGCCACTGACAATGAATGTTTGTTTAACCTTGGTATGTACCTGACCCTAAACAAAATGAGATTGATTAGATTTTTATCTTCAACCTTGGCTTCAAGTCTTCACCTTCTCTCCTATATCCCCAAACATACCATAAGTAAGAGATCTATAATACATGCACAAAAAGATAAAATTGCCCATAATTGCCGAAAACAGCAGTCCCAAGAATATCTGCCCTTTTCAGTGCCTTAGGCTAAAGAAATAAAGCTTTAACCAGAATTTCAGGGATCAGCCTCTGAATGAAAAAGTACTCTCCCTTAAAGTGACGTTTTATAGGCTAAGCCAAATCTTGGAAACATAATTAAGTGATAACCTTGTCCAGGCTGAGTTTTAAAATTTTATATTTGAAAACCAAATCAGACTAGGTTCTTGGTTTTTATTTTTAAGACACAGATTTCTTGATTGGTGGCAAAAGTAGCCAAGCAGGTAAGGATTTTTAATCACGTTGCAAACGGAGGAGAGTACAGGCTTAGGGGTTGGGGAGACTGGAGGAGACAGTATAATAAGACCTAAAATAATGAGGGAAGTTGTAAGGAAAATGGGGCCTGTAAGAACTAGCAGTTCTCACAGTCAGGACCTTTGAGGATCAGTTCATAAGTGACTCATTACCTTCTTGACAATTTAAAAATGGATAAACATATGCAAAGTCTCTTTTACAGCCCTAACTATTGTGATGCATTCTTCTAAACTAAGAGCCTACAGAGAGAAAGCCTTGACATGGGCAAACTTTAGAACACTACCTACCCCTCCAAAAATGAAAGCCATTTAAAATGTGGAAAGAACAGTAAGGGACAGGGTAATAAACGTTGGAGAACATATATTCGGTTCTAAATACATACTCCCCTTGGTTACAAGACAAAAATACACTACTATCTTCAGAAAGAGTCCACAGAAGGAACCAAGAAAATGAAGAAGGATAATCAATTTCCTTTATATCAGTTCCACCTGGGGCATTGAGGTGGTATGAGGAGTGTAGCAAAACTGAGCCTCTCTCCGAAAGAACTTTTCTCTGTTAAGGAACCACAGTGACTGGTTTGCCCTGGTTCCTCTCCATTTCTTTTCTTCTAACTGTATTCTCCATATCATGAGAACACCACCCTACCAGCCTTTCCCTCCATCCCTTTTACATATTGCTAAACCCAATTATGGTTTAGTGGCATAGCAAGAAAAACTCAAAAAGGCCAAAAGAACTCATGCTTCTAGTCCCATCCTGCAGCTAATGATTTTACATGTGTATCTGGACTCTCAGACTTAGGCTGGAATCTCACTTAGCTCCATCATATATATGCTAGATTATATATAAATTTAGAAAAGTTTCTCAACTTTTTGTGTGCTTATTATTTCTCTATCTAAAAAATGGGAATAGTAATGGCCCCTCTCTTTCAAGATTAATTTAAGAACTAAATGAGATATTTAACTAAATACCTAGCACAATATCTGGTCTTATTAAATTCTAACTATTAACTACTAACTATAACCTGTTTAAAATCCAAGGACTCCCTCCTGGCCTAGCACAGTTGTTTTTCCAGTAAGATTACAGAACTATGACCAGCACGTTAAAAAAGAATTTACTAGAACAACAGAAAATACAGAGTGCAATTAAGGGGAAGTACTGTTTCAAAAATCTTTTTTGTCAGATAAACACACACACACTCACTCTCTCTCCTTCTCTCGCTCACACGCACATGCTGTCTTTCTCTCAACTAAGCCTCCTGCAGTTTCCCTGTGTTGCCTTCCCTATGTAACCTTCAACAGCTAACACAGCTGGCTCTTGCTCAAGGGCACAAGAGCATGTTGTGTAAAACTCTACAACATTTATCATACTGTGCTTGTTTCTATGTATGTCTCTACCATTAGAATATAAATTCCAAGGAAACTTCTTTTTTATCTCTGTATTTCTGACACCTGAAAAATACTAAGGCTCAGTAATATTTTTTTTAATAAGTAAATCATCAAAATCTAATAGGTATTAAAAACATACAAAAATTTTTAACTACTTAATCATTATCTGATCAGGTTTTATTACTGTATAGAAATTTAAATTTAGCTGTAGGTCTCCTAAAATCAATAAAGTTGTTCTCTCTCCCGAAGTGCCTATTACACTCCCTTCCATCTGGAAGGGATGATACATGTTTACTTAAGAAACTGAAATGGCTGTTGTGCATAACGACCTTTGAGCACACAGATGTGCTGCACAGTTGAAGCTGTATTTAAGGAGACCAGCCACATCCACGCTTCTTTGTTAGATGCAAAGAAAGGCATATTACTAGGCAGCAGTTGCTTCTTTTATATGACAAACCGTCTAGGATCCCCTTACACATGTACTGCAGGTACTATGAGAACACATCTAAATAACACTGGGCAGGTTCCTGCTTCGGTACTTAATATAGAAAAATATGAAGAACTTTAATATTTTCAGTATCACCACCATTCTCAATTCTACTTAAATGTAAGAATCAAAGTGATACAAATACACAAACTCTGTTTTTATTCCATCACAAAAGGCAAACGACTAGAAATAAGTTCTAAAGAAACACTCTTCACCATATGCTTACAGATATCAACGTCAAAAGCTGAAAGTCTACTAAATCAAGGCGACATATAACACTTGGTTTTACACTTGTCAAAAAATAAAATAAAATAAAATAAAAGCAAATAACTGTTTGCTCTAAAAAGAGACTTAACTTTTTAAGGTATGGGTTCCTTTAAAGTGATCCTCTGAAATACTTGTTTCTAAATCATTAACAACTTAACTGAAAGAGTGGAAGTCTCCAATTTATCAGGATTACAACTCTCTTAATATAGTAAGCTACATACATGAAACAGTAAGGGAAAGAAGAATGGTATCTGTATCTTAGGGCTCAGGCAGCACTTTGCTTCTTCCCCAGACTAATCAGTAAGAATGATCATTTTACCTAATCCTAAACTTGTTAAACATCTTAGGAAATAGCTATTTCACGAAAATCTCCTTTTGCCATTTCAAATACACTTTAAGTTATTTTAAGTTATTATGAAACTCTATTTCAAAGTAATTTATTGGGCTTGGACATTAAAGCCAAGTCTTAACAGTTAAGACTGATTTATTCAAAGAAAACATAGGAGCTCTGATACATACTTTTAAGAAACAAAACTGATTAACAGTGGCAACAAGTTCCTGCTACTTGTTAAAAATTCTTCCCTATATTTGGAATGGTAATTTTAACAACCCTAGAAAGGGGGCAACACTCACCAGTATGAATCTTCTCATGTCTCTGTAGCAGGTACTTCTGTATGAAACGCATGTCACATTGACTACATTGAAATGGTTTTTCGCCTTAAAATAATTTCACATCCACAAATTAGTTACTGGATAAAACACAGTTTATAGTTACTATTTCTGAGGAAAGATAAATCTTAGAAGCCCCAATTCTGGATAATTCCAAATTATCCATACAATATATTTATACTGTTCATTAATCTAAAAGAATTTTATTTCCTCAATTTTCCCCCACAATTATAAAATGCACGTTCTCACAATCACACAAAGATGAGATCAAATAAATCCACTCTATATCCGAAAGAAAGAAGGAAGGAAGGAAGGAAGAAAAGAAGGAAGAAAACAATTTAAAACAATTTAAAAAACAGAAAGCTAAAAGGACTCTTGGTTATCTACTGTGTCTTAAACAGCTCCTCTCTCCTTTTATCTAAAAGAAGATCCACCCACCCTGTTCTCCATGGCTAACTATCCCTTTATGCCCTTTCAATTATTTTCTCCAGAACCTTCAGAACTTTCAAACATCTTCCCCCTGACCCTCTTCAATCATTCCCCCTTCTCTGCTGGAACCTTTCCTTCTAAGTATTCTTGAAGTCTGCTCTATGCAAACAATCTTTCCAGAAATCCTGAAACACTCCCACCTTATTACTTTCTCTCCTTCCTTTTCAACCATACCTTCTTAAGAGTAGTTAACCTCACGTCTCAAATTCTCCACAACCCACTTGTGCTTTAACCCTTACATTCTGCTTTCTTAGAAACTACTTGTGATCTCTTTGCTATTTATTTCAATGGTTTCTTCTCAGTTCTCTATCCCTCTCTATCCTCTCTGAAGATTGTGTCATTGCTGATCATATCTTCCCTGGAATCTTTTTTTAGCTTCTGGGACACTCTATTTCCTACTTCATTAAACCTACCCTACCACTCTATCTTCCCCACCCCACACCCTTTAATTTAACCTACGTGTCTAGTCTGTTTCCCCAAGGATCTGTGATTAGTCTTTAGGTCTTCTCTCTACAATGTCATGTTCTTTATTATCATTTTTTAATATTTGAAACTCATATTTCATAAATCCATATTTCAAACTCTATCTGGATGTCTTGCAGAGGAAAATAAATGTTGAAAGGCTTTTAATAATACATTCTTTAACTGTTTCTCTAGCTGAAAAGAACACATTAAGCCAGATAAGTGTCCAATTAAGACTAATTAATTTTACACATCCCTGCTCATTGTTTTCTCATTTAAAGTTCTTCCCTGGTTTCCTTCTGACATCTTGGCCTATGGAAATCTCTGATTTAAAATACCAGGTTAGCTACAGTCTTAGAAATAAATGATATTCACACGAGGTGAAAATAGCAACAACAAAAACCTTACTGGCCACAAGTCCATTTTAATTCAAGAAATACCTGTATGAATGAAGACATGTCTCTGTAAGTGATAGTTCGTTCTAAAGGCAGCATTGCAGTGCTCACAAACGTGAGATTTAGGGGTTTTCAAACCAAGTGATCCATCCTCATTTATTGTAAGGATCTAGTTAAAAAAAAAAAAAAGGCAAAAATGAAGTTTTAAAAACATAATACTAACTTACAAAAAAGGCAATGCCTTTTAATGCAAACAATCATCACCAGAAATTATCAAAAGTTTTTTCTTCATTTTGAAAAGGCTGTGAGAATAAGGTTATCATTAACTGTAGGAAAGTACAAGGTGACTCAGAATGGTAAAAATCACTAATAAAACCTCGGAAGCTGGTAAGATCTCAGCACTCTATCCCCTCCTCTCCAAAGGTGATGTTTAACAGAGTCCCTAAGTGTTCTCTGCTGGGGTGAGTGTAACTTTATTTTCAATTTCAAATTCTCACATATGCAAGATTAAAGTTTTATGTTTTAGACAGACATGGCTTAAGTATCATCAGTATAGGACTGGTTAAATCATGGAAAATGAATGCAACTTAATATTATGTAGTTGTAAAATAAAACGAGAAAGCTATAGACCTATATGGAAAAAGCCCCAGGATTTAAGTAAAAAATGCAAGGTTTAAATGCAGTACATAATTTTGCAAATTTTTATATATAAGAAAGTACATACTAAGATACATATTTATTTGTATATGCATAAAAACTATTTAAGAAAGATACACACGAAACACATATAGCGGGTTGTGATGGCTGGGGAACTGGGCAGAAGGGAGATAAAGTGGGAGGGGGACTCCACATTGTTTATACTTTAAAATATACTTATATATTTTAAATACTCTTCTGAATCACATAAATGCTTACCTATTACATTTTCTTTCTTTTTTGCTGAAGAAGAGAAAAAGCAATCTAAGTTTTTAAGTCATTTAGCATAGAATTTGGAGTCTGGTTCACTCTAGGATCTCTAAGGTTACTTATTCTAGGATTATTAAACCATTGTTGAGCATATTCCTAAAAACATTTATTGGATAAATAAATCAAGAGTGGGTATGGGGAAGGAAGACAGGTGACAAAGAAATCATATCATCCTGGGCTTCCTGAGGTTGAGAATATTATGGGCCTGGTCTGGACAGTGCCAGAGAGAGAGAAGCTCATCTTTGGGCTTCATGTATTCCAACTTATCAACCATTTGTTCCACATGCAACATTAAACTGTCTCTCTCATTAGACACATGGCAGAGTAAAAATAATAAATGATCTTTTTTTTTTCATTACTGAGGAGATTAGAAATGACATGGCAGAAGACGATGTGAAGATAAGAAGCAAAGAAAGCCAGTAGGAAATCAGATCACCAGAGCATGGCAAGTAAGAGGAAAACAATACTGGAGGTAGGGGCATACAGTGTAGGAGCTATGAAACCGTGTCCCACAAAGGGCAGAAAAATCTAGGAAACATCTTAGGAAATACAAGGGCCTGTGAAACTGATTAGGGCTTGTAAACACACTGCAAGGACCCCTTTCTCAAACCTAGAAAACAGGAGAGGTAAGGAGGAAAAGGCTTTAGTTTTTAAAACATTCTTTTACTTAAAATTCTGGAAGACAACTCAGCCAGTACTGTATGTAAATCAATGGTAATTATTATGCAAATTATACAGGATATTTGGGTTCTGGGCAAACTGCCAATGCGGTCAACAATGCTTCAAAGTCTATGCACCAGAGTCATAAAGAGAAACATTTGGCACAAGAATGGAAGTGGGTGTCACAGCTTCCTGATGAGAGTCAGTGAGAATAGAAAGTTTCATCTTTGGCCAGTCCCTCTAAATGTTTTGACCCCTCCAAGTCACAAAATAATATGCAAGTTAACACTATGCAAAACAAAACAAAAACCAAAAAATCTTTTCCGAAGAAGATTCAAAATATTTCTATCATAAAACAAGTAACAAAAAGATGTTAAAAATTTTATATAAAACAGAACGAAAAACAAGATAGCCCCAGGTATTTTTTTCACACATATGTTGATAACAAATAAGAAGATCCAGGGCTAAACACATGGCAACTCAACAGCTTCCCGTGGCATAGCAACTGCAAGGGGGGTCTCTGAGAGGAACAAATCCGGCCCAAGCTACTGACCGGGAAACGGATGTGATCCCTGACTGTACAAAGCCCTTTTATGAAGAGTTAAGGAGTTCTAGGTCATTGTTTTCTGGCACTGAAGGTAATACTGCCTTTCACTGTGGATTCAAGCTTTAATTCAAGGTGGATTTTATGGATGAAACAGCAGAACACTGGCTTGTGAATAAGACGACTGAAAAATCTAGCACATTTATAAGTTCAAAGACAGAAAAATCAAATTCTTAGACATTTTACTATTTCTCTCTCTTTTTGGGGGGGCAGAATAGCAAACATATTTGTATAAAGGACACTAAGTAAAATCCATCTTGCCTCAGAACAGCAAGTGGCTCTTCCAATCTATAATATCTTTTAAATATACCCACGTGATTTTGCCAGTTTTACCACTATAACCCCAGAGCCCAAAATGGTGTCTGGAACATAGTGAGACTCTATAAATGTCTAAGATGGCTGACTGCTACCCATACCAAACATCCTCATGGCTCACCACTTTATTCTTTTTAAAAATTTTTGCCAAAAGTGATACCTTTAAATTTTTCGAAGTTATTAGTGCCACAGTGACATAGCTATGCAAAGAACAAAGGCCCTTAGTGGAAAAGAAATGGCACATTATTATAAGCAAAATTTTCTTCCTTGGTATAATATGGCTTCTGTTCTTGTTCATACCCTTTCAAGATCCTTTGGTGGAATGTGATTTACCAATTAAATGTGTCTGCCTTAGAGATTAGCATGCTGTCTCACTTGCTACTATAACTTGTACCGTAAAATATTTTTGCTTTTCTTTCTCCCCTCAATTTATGAACATTACAACTGAAGATTTTAAATTTCAAGGTTTAAATCTTAAGATGCCTGCTATACTACCTACACATGATTTATCTTGCTTCCTGTCACTCCTACTCTTGGAGAAATTTGGTGTATTATAAAGACCAAGAAATCGGGCTTTATCAAGAGTGCAGAAATTAATAGTAGTCTAAATAATACTTAACATACTTGATTTTCTTATCTGTTTAAAAATTCAAAACAGAATTTTTCAGTAAAAAAATTTCAAAACCAGGGGCACCTGGGTGGCTCAGTGGGTTAAGCCTCTGCCTTAGGCTCAGGTCTTGATCTCAGGGTCCTGGGACTGAGCCCCACATCAGGCTCTCTGCTCAGCAGGGAGCCTGCTTCCCCCTCTCTGTCTGCCTGCCTGCCTCTCTGCCTACTTGTGATCTCTCTCACTCTGTCAAATAAATAAATAAAATCTTTTAAAAAAAATGAAAAAATTTTCAAAACCAAATGGAACGCCTCAATTAATCTGCTTTCTTAACCTCATGGTTCATTACATATATTTTTTGATCTGACCCAAATCTGTTCCCAGCTAGCTACTATATATAATAGTTATCTTAAATAATACATCAATTTTCATCAGGCACTAACAAAGCTCTATTAAATTTAGAGATTTTTCACTCCTCAAGGGTCACTGCCACTGAACAACCTAATACCCTTCAGGGAGGAAAAGTTTTGCTGTCTTAAAAGGCAGAAATAATCTTCTCCATTCTGTTATGTACTACTAAAATTATTAAAGCATACTTTGAGGTAATAATTATAGGTTTTATCATATATCCCTAAATCAACCTAAATCATCTTCTAAACCACCAAAACCCAAAAGACAATGTAGAGGAGAGAGTTTAACTTTCTCCTGCATTGTGAGTCAGTCAGTTCACTGCCACGGGGATAAGAGGGGTGGAGAATGAGATCTTCTAAAATTCTCTTTATTCTTCAAATCCAGTTAGAAAAAGAAGAATAGTGCCATCCCAAAGACATACAACAAAATAACACAGCTACAACCATCCATAGCAATAACCAGCACACTATCTTGACCCTCCTAACTACTTCTAATATCCCACCCTCATACTGTCACTCTCATTCTTCAGAATTTTCACTTCTCTCTCCATACTAGATTTTATATATTACAAATTTCATTTTAAAATGACAAGCTTTTGACAGTGCCAGAACACAAAAGTCACTATATTGTAGGCATGGTACAATAATAATGCTCAGCACTGTAACACTGAGTTTTAGACAAGGTTTTCCTTTGTCTAGGTTTCCCAAATATTAGGCAAAAAAAAATATGTGGTATTTAAAGAAAGGTTTACATCAAAATATTTTTTTAAGTTAGGGTTCAGTTTTGTGAGAAAATTGTTTACTCAAAACACATAGCTCCCTGAGAAAATTAGAGAAATAAAATGCCTGGGTGGCTCAGTGGTTTAAGTGTATGCTGACAGCTCAGGTCATGATCCCAGGGTCTTTGCTCAGCGGGGAGCCTGTTTCTCCCTCTCCCTCTGCCTGCAGCTCCCCTTGGTTGGTGTGTTCTCTCTCTGACAAATAAATAAAATTCTTTTTTTTTTTTTAGAAGTCACATTTTCTTGTTTCTGATGCAGTGCTCTTTTTTTAAAAGATTCTATTTATGTATTTGACAGAGATCACAAGTAGGCAGAGAGGCAGGCAGGCAGAGAGAGAGGGAAGCAGGCTCCCTGCTGAGCAGAGAGCCTGATGCAGGGTTCAATTCCAGGGCCCCAGGATCATGACCCAGCTGAAGGCAGAGGCTTAACCCACTGAGCCACCCAGGCACCCCATAAATAAAATTCTTAAAAGAGAAAAGTAAAATACTAACACATTCTTTTACTAATGTTCTTCTTCATTTTTCTAAGTACTATTCTGTACTTCCATCCCCCATTTTATAATCAGTTCTTCAGCTTCAAAGCCCTTCTTCAAGTCAACGTGTAAGAGAAAGTATGACACATGCCTGGTGTATCTATTTCTTGTTCCCTTTAATTAAGTTTTCCTCATTGAAAAATTCAATTACAGGTCTTTTTTATATCAAATCACAAATCTTTTCTGGGAACGAATGGTATATAATAAATTGCTAAGAAAGGATTCTCTATATAATTTACAAGCTATTTGATCTGTGGAATACTCTTATCCTTCCTGAGTTCAGCACAACTTTGAATAATCCGTTTCTACTCAGACCACCTAAACTGTTAAAACAAACACAACTCTTTTCTTCAGCACCTGATGAGAGATTCTGGCACATCATAGGCACCCAAATTGTTTGCTAAGGGAATGAAAAAAAAGGATACATTTCTGAATAAGAAGTAAGGAATTAAAAGTACTCTGCTCTAATCATTCAGTCACTAAGACATTTGAAAAGACCTATACAATGTACACAATACTGCATTAATATTATTATACGTATTTTTCTTAAAAAGATTGTTAGAGTTCATTGATGTTGACTCAATAATCCTCATGGAAACCTCTGTGTTACTTTCTAATTCACTTAACAAGTCAGTATCTAAGTAAAGTGGTAATAGCTCATTCCTTACTTCTTATTCCAGAAATTTCTAGTATTAAGACTTTGGATTTTCAAGCATAAACATAAATCACAAATGCCCTGGACTCTTTTAAAGTATAAATGGAAACCCCCTCAATAAGAATCCCCAAGGATAGGGCCTGGATATTTATAACTGGAAAAGCCCTACAGGTGACTCTAGTAAGAGCCAGGAGGAGACGCATTGACATGAATGCACAGAGAATGAATTATGTTTACTAAAACTTTTCACACACTTCTGATAACTTTAGTGATCCACAGTGCTCATTCACAATAAAACGAGATTCAAAGGGGCAATGGAACTAAGTATGGCTATGTAAAAAAGAATAGCATGTCATCAAGGATGAGACAATGAAGCAATTATAAGCAACAAAAAAAAACAATTAAAGTCTACCAGTCAGGAGTTGTCAGGGTTAAGAGGCGGGGAAAGCCCTAATATCTCAGTCCTTCCAAAGGGCTTCATTATAATACATACAATTTTTTAAAAAATGCTTACATCATCAACACAGACATTAGACATTATCATTCAAATGCACTATATATAAAAAGAACACAACACATTAGAGATTTCCAACAAAGTTGTTAAAATTAAATTAAACGACATTAAAAAGATTTTATTGTATAGAAAAATTTACTTTCATAAAACAGCTTAATCCATGACAGCACCAAATACCTTGACCTAGCTAACATTCCCTAACTTGACTATCCTCTTCTTCAGATATGTTGCCAAATGTATGCTGGCAATTTTAAAGTTTCAAATCTATCTCTGCCATACAATAAAGGCTTAGAAAGCAATTATTGCTTAAAATCCCATGACAGCACCAAATACCTTGACCTAGCTAACATTCCCTAGCTTGACTATCCTCTTCTTCAGATATGTTGCCAAATGTATTTTGGCAATTTTCAAGTTTCAAATCTACCTCTGCCATACAACAAAGGCTTAGAAAGCAATTATTGCTTAAAATCCATGGCAACTAATGATGACATAACAATACAGTACTTCTCACTACAGAGAGGCTCTTGAAAGGAGTCACATGGATGTGTATATGGATGTGTAAGCTCTAATATTTTAACTACAAGTATGATGTAGTTATATTTTCTGTACAGATCCCCAATCTAATATGACATAATGGTGGCACACACCCAAAATATTCATAATGGAAAAATTCAAGGTCTGGGAAAGATTTTGGGAGAGAGTAGAGTCCTCTAAACATAGTAAATTATAATTCTTTATGAAACTTAGAACTGTTTTTAAGAAATTTAAAACAAGCAACACATTGATTTATAAATGTGAGATAAGCTTTTCTTTTTCTTCTTATAAAAAGACAGAACTAGTTACTTTAATGAAAAATATGAAGTGTAAATTTTTAAAAACATACTTGAGAAAATGTAAATTAACTCAGTGGTTCTGCCTCAAATTGTAAGACGCCAGACACCAAAACCATTCATTTGGACACTGCAGACCAGTATTAGAAAACAGTCACAACCATTCTCTGTTACATTTAATGTGTCAGGACAGTTTAAAAATAATTGTTTTTGTTATTCTCACCCCCTCATCTTCCATATATTATTTCTAGTTATTTCACTCTCCTAGGAATTTCCTAGAAAGACCTCCCCAAAACATTCTTACATAATATACTTAAAATATGCCAAATCTTTCATCTAGCAATTACACAGATATAAATTTACATAATACCCTTAAAAATATTCCAAGCATTAGAATTAACTCATAAACATTATGAGTTTATCTACAAATTAGACAAGCAAAATAGCTTTAAACCTCTACAAATCTGATATGCACTTAGAAAGACCTAGAACATAGCACCAAATAAAGACTTCAAGTAACTCCCTACTAGAAGATACATAATCTGAGTTTTAGTCAGAATTTTAGGATATATTATATTCAAGAGTAGTACCAGAAAAAAAAAAAGGCAATAAAATATCAAGGAAAATATAGAACATACACTGTTTTTTTTAAAAGATTTTATTCCCCAGAGATCAGCAGTAAACCCAAAGTAACAATCACTATTGCAATATTATAAATTAATTTTTCCTCAAAACCGTGTATTGCTCTGTATGCTAAAAACTTGATTTACTCATTAATTAAAACAACAACAACAAAAAAGTAACAAGTCACTGAGAAAAAAATTAACCCCAAGAAAACAAAAGGAAGGAGAAAGGAAGGAAGGGATTTCACAAACCATGAAATATAAAATGCCAATAATGATGGGGAAAAAAAGTTTAGTATGGCCATTAACTAAAGAAATTAAAATTTAAACCAAAATGAAATGTCCACCTTAAGCTACAAAAAATGAAGTCTCACACTTGAAAGTACAGACAGGACACACCTCAGGTCCACTACAGGTAACAATGTAACTGGTACAACATTTCCGGAAGGAGCCACTTCATCAACACTTTTGAACAATTCATGCCCTCTGACTGATGACTGATTCAGTAACACATGAAGATCTACACACAATTTAAGTACAGCATGATTTAAAATGAAGGCAAAGATAACACAACTTCCAACAACACAGCCATCACCAAATATAATGTGATACATCATAAAATATTATGCAGCTGGTAAAATCTAAAATCTTTAAAAAACCATTAATAACTTTAAATGTAAAAATTGCTTACACACTGTTAAAAAATTAGGACATTTAATCAATCAATTTATGTACACAAATTTGAATACAGAAAGGGAATATGGCAGAAAATTATGTTAGCTATCTCTGGCAATATGACTACAGGTTATTATAGTCTCTATATTTTTCAAATTTTTCTATAGTAGGTATACATAAATATCCCAAAAGCTGTGATATGTTGTTAATGTTTACCAACAGAGTAAGGAGTCAGGTGGTGGGAAGTGTTGTTGATATTCAAGGTGTAAATATTCTCACTATGGCTAATTTTAAGTTACTAATGATTTTAGCACTGGCTTGCAAAATTCCTGTAAACTTAGCAAGCTCTGGCAAGCCAATACAAGCTGGCTCCAGCCCATCACTGAGTCCAAAAATAGACAAATTATATAAATGATGATGATCTAAATCACAAATGCAAACATAAGGAGCCATCAAAATTAAAAGGTCATGTTATATTATGACTTAAAAAAAATTCTTCTTCACTATATGAGGGAAAACAAAAGATGAAAAATAACTATAAAGATGTAAACCTACCACTCAGAATTCAGAGACGTCGTAGGAATACCAAAATGCTACCTACAGTCAACTATTATTATAACAAAGAGGAAAAAAGCAGGCAATTACTACTAGTATTTACTAAGTCACTTATTTAGTAATCTATTCATTCACCCATCAAGTATTTATTAACGGCCAATTGTGCCTACCATTCCAGGCTCTTGGGATATAACTGAATAACATAATCCCAGCCCTCATGGAGCTTACATTCTAGCACAGGTATCCAACAACCTTTCCCTGACAAATAACTGGTGCTGAATTTTCTTGAAATCGTAATATTAAAATAAGTAAAACTAATATGAATGAGAAGCAAGGGCAGAAAAGAGACACGTGGAAAAAGAAAAGTTTGTTTTTAGAAAAAAGAGATGGTAAAAAAAAGTGGAAAAATTAAAACCAATGGCCCACCACCTCCATGCAGACATGTATCCCATTCTCCTGGAGATTCTGATACAACATTCCAACTTCACTATGCCACGTGAGATTTTTAATGTTTGCCTTATGGTCCAGCCAGATTCTTGCCCATAAGATTAACCAAAAGTTTGGGATTACGAGGTTAGGGACCACCACCTTAATATATTCTCTTACTTTTGCAGGAGAACGTTGTTTCCGTTTCTTCTTTTTCTGTAAGTCTACTGGCTCTCTGATTTGTTTTTTGTCTCTCATCAGTTGCTCAGATACATCAGTAAAAGTAATTTCCTGCTTTACACTTATCTGTTAAAACAAAAAAGCCAATTTTAGAAATAAACAAAAAGTCCATTATGACAAAGCCATTGCATGTTTAATTCTTTGCTAAACCTACATATAAATGCTTCCAAAATAATTATGTGTGTGTGTGCAATCGTATGTTGGAAGAGTTCATTAACAGGCAATAGAGTAATAAGAGTCAAGAGTATATAAACTAAGAAATAGACTAAGATTTTACAAAAATCTATCTGGAAAAGAAGATTGAAGATATCACGGGAAAGGATTTTAAGACCAAAGAATAAAGTAGAAGTCAGGACAAAGTAAGATCAATTTCACTCTCACATTTAAGGAAACTGATGCTGAAGTTAAAAGCACAAAAGGAGGTTTAAATTTGAAAAATCAGTAAAATATTGGAGGGAATAAAGGGTATTCAGACTTCACAGTAGGCTTTGCCGCCATTTATAAAATACGAAGCAACACAAAATTCTAAAAGATAAACACGTTAGAAGAAAGGTAAGACAAACAATGAAAATTTAATTTTCTTTAAACTCAACACTCAGACAATATCTTAGCTTAGCCTGTACTTTCCTGGCCTATACATCAAATCATCACCAAATAAAGATGTTTATAGAACTGGATATGGTTCTGGACTACTGTTATGCACAAGACAGGATACTAATGACACAACAAATAAAAACTACAAAAATGTTATCCCATCTTCAGTTCTCTGTTTTCACAGATAAGAAAAGAGATGCTTGTCCTAAAAAAAGAAAAGAAACAAAAAACAAACGCACGAAGGTTCTTACATCACTAACGGTAGTGCCAATTCTCATCACAATTGATCATACTTAGTCATCCGCTCTTTCATACTACATTTTCCATCTATCCTTGAAATGAAAACACAAGAATCTTAAAATTAAAAAACCTTTCAACTCAACAGGCCATGAACCACATTAAACATCCTCAATCTTTCCACCATGTAAGGACACAAGAAGTCTACAACTAGAAGAGGGCCCTCACCTTACCATGCTGGCACCCTGACCCTAGACTTCCAGCCTCCAGAACTGTGAGAAACAAATCTCTGTTCAATAAATAGAAGCTAAAATAAATAAATAACTCCTTAAAAACAATCCAGGAAGTACCATGTACGAGTGGCTATATTTTTCAAAACACACACTAAAAAATGGTGCAAAACGTTATAAACACCTTATAGATTCACAGCGTAAAGTTGGAAGACAGCTGTGTAGAAAGGGATGAGGAAAATGGAACATAAGATATGGATTTCAGGCTGACAAAATAAGGAATTGGAAGATCTCATAACTTCCTGAAGTGTAAACATTTTAAGAATCACAAATCAAGAAGAACCTTGGCACAAAAACAGGACATAAATGATTATTGGGCTAATAATTCTATCAAGTTATAGAATAATACTAGCAAACCTTCCCATGGCTTCTTTTGGTATCATTACTTGGGACATAAAATAAAACGGTAAAATCACCACCAACAAGGCTTTGGAATACAGACATGCTGCCACCTCTGAAGTGATGTGTACTGAAATACAAAATCTGGGTTGGGTGTGAGACAGAAGATATGATTACAGACTATGTAACAAGCAGCTGCTGAATTGCTCTGTCCCATTTTGCAGGGGCACCAAAAAGTAGTTCCAATATTTCCATCAGCTTCTAAATTGCAAAGAAACCATGAAAATATAACATGCAGCAGTAAGAAACAAAGGAATTATTTTTAGCAAAAGTGCCGCGTATAAGACAAATTCACAAATAAATTCTGCAATTAGCAGATATTCACAGACCAAGGAAGAGCCTTTATGTATAAACACTGAAAAAGATGAACAAATGTATCTAAACCTTTCAGTTATTTCCACATATATGGAAAGTGTTGTGTGTTTTTTTTTTTTAAAGATTTATTTATTTGTCAGAGAGAGAGCACACAAGCAGGGGGAGCGGCAGGCAGGAGGAGAAGCAGGCTCCCTGCTGAGCATGGAGCCTAATGTGGGACTCAATCCCAGGACCCTGGGATCATTACCCAAGGGGTAGGCAGATAATTAACGACTGAGCCACCCAGGCGTCCGTCCCTGGAAAGAAGTATTTGTACTAGCATTCTCAAATATAAGACACACTTTTAACATATGAAAGCCCAGCCTCAAACCTGGAAGTATCAAGAATCAAAACACAGTGAATGTAAGGCACACAGGAAGTTACATTTTTAGAAAGCATGAACAAGCTTATTACCCATAAATGGAATAAATTAAACTCCTCTATATATAACATAACCACGCACTAAAGTACACAGACCCAGCCTAAGGTGCTTAGAAAAGATGAAGGTAACTCTAATCCATAAAGAGATAGACAGGTATGGTAATAAGTCAGCTAGAAAGAATGAATTGCAAAAAAGTCTGAGAAAACTTAAGTCTCCTTTGGTTTTAAGAAGACAACTGTACTCTTAAAAAAAAAAACAAAAACGTTTTCAGTTTTTTATAAAGTGAGCTCCACGGCCAGCATGGAGCTGTCTACATTTGAGACCTGAATTTCAATGCTGTTCTCACTACTAACCCAGAAATACCATCAAATTGTCAATCAGTTTGACAGTTTGTCAATAACTATCCTTTCATAAGATCTGACTAAACCCAGGCTATTCTCCATCTAAAACCTGAAGCCCCCTCTAGATCTCTCACTTTGAGATTAGGGAAAACTGTCAAGCATGACTGCCATATCATATCTACCTTCCATACTCCTCTAACTTCTTCCCTAACACCTTTAGAAGAGATAAAATCCTATTAATGCCATACCTCCTCACCCCTTGCCACAGCCCAAGCTGGTTCTTTCTTGCTACTTCTAAAATGTATCTCTTAATTATCCTGAAGTTTTCTTCATTTTTTTTACCTTTCACTTCATTCTATTAAGCGTCTGCAATGTGCTAAACTCACCTTTATATTCACTAAAATTCTAATATGTACAGAGCACAATTCTAGATAACGAGAATTCATTCTAAATATAAGGTCCCCTTTTCAAAGGCCTTAAAAATGTACACGGGGAGTTCTGATGCGTAACAACAACAACAACAAAACCATCTAGCAATTCAAGATTGTACATATTAGGCAGAGAGAATAAGGGCAGAAATCAAAAGGAAAATTAATGAGATTGGAAGTAACCACAAAAGGCTTCATGAATCAAATAAGAGACTTAACCAGAGCTGCAGGTTTATTATATATATATATATCCCCCTTTTATTTTTGCCTTCCAACCCTGCTACCCTTCCCAACTTCTTTCTTCCACACTCAATAATGTTAATAAGTGATATAACAAATGTGAAATGTGCTAAAATAAATTTGCCAGACACAGTGTGCGATAAATATTTCATTCAGGTTACACATTTTAGGCTACCCTCTACCCATAATCCCAGGTAAGAAGGTTTATTTTAGACTCTTCCTTTTCTTCATTCTCAGTATTCTACATTCATATCCAGCAACATCCATTTCACTCTAACTTTATCAACCTGGCTTCCTTACAATATTATCATCTCCCTTATATGTTCTCCCATGAAAAAAATTAATATATAACTGTTTTGGGAGGCACCTGGTAGCTCAGTCTGCCTTCAACTCAGGTCATGATCTCAGGGTCCTGGGATTGAGTCCTGCATTGGGAATCCCTGCTCAGCGGGGATTCTGCTTCTCCCTCTCCCTCTGTCCCGTCCCCATTGTTCCTGTGCACTGTGCACGCATGCGTGCACTTCTCTCTCCCCCCTCAAATAAAATCTTAAAAAAACAAAACAAAACTGGTTTTCCTGTCATCTCCCCAGTGAAGAATCTAAAATAGCTCCTTGTTGCCCCTGGTATCAATTATACTCTCTCCAGCTCAGATTTCAAGATTCTCTATGATTGACTTTACAGAAAAGACCTAGGTCACTTGGCAGGAGTAGCTCTCCTTACCACCTCTCCTCTTTATTTCTGGACCCATATGTTCCTTTCAATTTTCAATTTCCTCTGTACTCTGTGCTAATGACTCAATTCCTATATACAAGGCTCTGCTGTTTCACTGCTTTTCTAAAATAATCTTCCTTATTCTACCAGCTACATCTTCTCTGCCTAAAAGCACTTTATAGAGTTTCCTCTATAAAATCATTTCTCATGAACCACAATTTTTCTAACAATTTCCTTCTTCTTATGGCCAAACTTTTACGAGTAATCTGTGATAAGAATACTGACACAGGGCGTCTGGGTGGCTCAGTGGGTTAAAGCCTCTGCCTTCGGCTCAGGTCATGATCCCAGGGTCCTGGGATCAAGCCCGGCATCGGGCTCTCCGCTTAGCAGGGAGTCTGCTTCTTCCTCTCTTTCTTTCTGCCTGCCTCTCTGCCTACTTGTGATACCTCTCTCTCTCTCTCTCTCCATCAAATAAATAAATAAAATCTTTAAAAAAAATAGCAACAAAATAACTGCCCCCAAATTTAGAGAAATGGTTATTCCTGAGAGTAAAAGTAATACACAACCATATAAAAAGGATCTATTGGGCGCCTGGGTGGCTCAGTGGGTTAAGCTGCTGCCTTCGGCTCAGGTCATGATCTCAGGGCCCTGGGATCGAGTCCCGCATCGGGCTCTCTGCTCAGCAGGGAGCCTGCTTCCCCCTCTCTCTCTCTGCCTGCCTGTCTACTGTGATCTCTCTTTGTCAAGTAAATAAATAAAATCTTTAAAAAAAAATTAAAAGGATCTGTTTATCACTAGAAGGGAATTGTTTCAAAGTATTGCATCCAGGTAACAAAATCAAGGTGACTGTAAATATAACAAGTGTTTGAATATAAAAATAAAGATATAACAAATTAACTGTACTGTAAACATACTGCCTAAAGAAAGAATGTTAGCTATACTGAGGAATACTCCTAGAATCTGGAATAGAGAAAGTTAAGACCAAGAGAAAGAGTGAGTTAGTGAGTTTGTGTGTGTGAGTGTGTGTGTGTGTGTGTGTGTGTGTGTATTCACAGGATAGTTTTGGCAAGAACAGTTAAATGTAACTGGTCAACAGGAATAGTTCTAATTCTAAGCTTGCCAAGTCACAGAATAGGGCAAGGAGAGGAAGCAGCACACTGATGGAATAGGCCCTTTGTGTGATTCATGAACTATAACCTTCCCTTCTGCCTGACCCATGATTGCATTCAAAATTTTGAATGGAGCTACATTTGTCAGGATTTGACAAGGTCCACAGTGATCTTTTGATTTTGAAGGGTTCAGGGATAAACAGTTCACAGCAAATGTTCTAGTCTGTTCCTCTATATTTCTTATGATAAATGTGCATTTGGGCTGCAATGCTAGCAACTTAATAAATTAGATAACTATAAGACAAAGTAGATGAAGTGCTCAAATCAAGTTTTCTTACCTGAGACAGTGCTGACTTCCCCCATTCTACATGGACATTCCACTCTTTCAACTTCCATAAAATCATGACTTAAGTTCTCTCCTGGTCCTCATGGAAGTTTTGTGAATCTATCCTTCATATATATATATATATATATAGAATATATCCTTCATATACAGATAGATAGATAGATAGATATAGGTATCTATATCTATATCTTCATTTTGTAAGAATTTCAGTAAATCTTTATCAGTGGTTCTCAAAGTGTGGTCCAGGGACTCCTGAAGGTCCCTGACACCCTTTTGGGTTGTCCATGAGATCAGAAATACTTCCATAATCATACCAGTTTTTTTTCCACTCTCCTCTCATGAATACATAGTGGCATTTTTCAGAAGCTAAAAGTGATGTCACCACAGAGTGAATGTATTAGCAAATATGAGAATCCAGTTATGTTATAATAAGCCAGGTAATACGCATATTAATAAAACTGTAAAACAAAGTCTCTCTAAATTTTTCATTTTAGAAAACAAGGTTTTGTTTAATTAAAAATGTTATATGTATTTTTCACAGAATTAGAACATATAATACTGAAAGGTATAGGGAACCAAAAAGACTCCATGTATCAAAAGCAATCTTGAGAGAGCAGAACAAACCCAGCGGTATCACAATCCCAAATTTCAAGATACACTACTAAGCTACAGTAATTAAAACAGTACGGTTCTGGCACAAAAACAGACACACAGATCAGTGGAACAGAAAAGAGACTCCAGAAATAAAGCCACAATTATATGGTTAATTGATCTATGACAAAGGAGGCAAGAACATGCAATGGGGAAAAGACAGTCTAATAAATAGTGCTGGGAAAACTAGGCAGCTACATGTGAAAGAATGAAACTGGACCATTTTCTTACACCATACACAAAAATAAATTCAAAATGGATTAAAGACCTAATATGAAAGCTAATACTATAAAACCCCCAAACAAAAACACAGGCAGTAACCTCTTTGCCATCAGCTGGCAGGAGAAACATTTTTCTAGATACAGCTCCACAGGCAAAGACAAAAGCAAAAGTAAACTATAAGGATTACATCAAAATAAAAAGCTTTTGCACAGCAAAAAAGAAATCAACAACAAAATGAAAAAGCAACCTACTGAAGGGAGAAGACACCTACACAAGATATATCTGATAAGGGACTAACACCCAAAGTATATAAAGAACTTACACGACTCAATACCAAAAACAAAACAAACCAAAAAACCGCACAAATGATCCAATTAAAAAGTGGTGAAGGACGTGAATAAATGTTTTTCCAATGAAGACATACAGAGGGTCAAAAGACACAAAAAGGTGCTCCTTAATCATCAGAAATATGCAAATCAAAACTACAATGAAAAAAAAAAAAGAAAAAAATAAGTATCACCTCATAGCTAATGAACTGGCTAGAAGCAAAAGAGAAATAACAAGTGTTGGTCAGGATGTGGAGAAAAAGAAACCCTCATGCAGTGTCAGTGGAATCTGAATTGGTGCAGCCACTGTGGAAAAGAGTATGGAGGTTCTTCAAAAAATTAAAAACTGAAATATCCTACAATCCAGTAATTCCACTCCTGGCTATTTACCCAAAGGAAGCAAAAACACTGATTCGAAAAGATATATGCACCCCTATATTTACTGCAGCATTACTTATAATAGCCAACATATGGAAGCAACCATATGGAAATGCCCAGTGCTGGATAAATGGATAAAGATGTGCTACATGCACGCATAATGGAGTATTATTCAGCCATAAAGAAAGAATGAGATCGTGCCATTTGCAACACAGACCGACCTATGGGATATTATGCTAAGTGAAATAAATCAGACAGAGAAAGAAAAATACCATGTAATTTCAATTCTGTGTGGAATCTAAGAAACAAACGTACAAACAAAACAAAAAAGGAAGAAACAGATCCACAAATACAGAGACAAGCTGGTGACTACAGCAGAAATGGCGGAGCGGGGAGGGGCAGAACAGGTGAAGAGGAGTGGGAAGTACAGGCTTTCAGTTATGGAATGAATTAGTAACAGGAATAGAAGATACAGCATAGCGATTATAGTCAGTGGTATTGTAATAGCATTGCATGGTATTACATATGGTAGCTACAATTGTGGTAAACACAGCATAATACACAGAGCTCTCGAGAATCACTATGTTGTACACCCGAATCAATGGTACACAATGTGAGATTGTGTGCCAACTACGCTTCAACAAAAAAATGAAAAAAGAAAACCTCTTGTTTAGAAGGCAGAAAAATACTGCAATTGGTGGGTACCAGTTAGCGGATAATTTCCCAATATTATTTTTTAAAGGTATATTCTATGTTAACTTGCAATGCAATTTGTTATTTACAAATTAATAAATAAAATTTTCAATTTCTAAAATGGTAAATAATGATCTATATAACCAACATAAGCAAGAGTTATTAGGAGCATTCACAATTTTTTAAGAGCAAGAGGGTTGTAAGACTAGAAATTTTGAGAGTTGCTGACCTAGACACATCTTAACTATATTTTGTGTTCCCTTCCTCTTCTCCATTCACTCTCTTTTTATAGGTACCTGGACTCCACCATAAAGAAATGAGTGGAACGAGAACTGGACTCAACATAAAGAAATGAGTACAGATGGGTGTGCATGTATGAGTTAGCAGACATACATGTATTTCCTGGCTCATTTTACTGAGATTACAAAGGAGCAACGATATCTAACACACTTAGCACCCAGAACTTAGGTTCTAAACACCATTATCCAAATAAGAGGAACTGGGGCTCCTTGGAGAAGTGACTGATTCCAGAACTGGTTCAGGGAAAAATATAAGATGACCTTTCAACATCCTGTGGTACCAGAAACTAAAGAGCCAGAAAAAGGATGAGCATGTGTCCAAAGGACACAAGAACTAGTCCGGAGGAGCTCTTAACCAGCACAGCTGAACAACTTGAGCAACAAAGTAATGACATTACTGGATTAGAACTCATAGAATAAAATGAATACCCATGCTGAGAAAAACTGAAGTAACTGGAAAAAATAATATAGAAGAAGAGACAGCTACGATTAACATAAATACAGCAAGAAGGAGAAAAATACAAAATCACAATTAGGTAAAACACCACATTAACTACAACTGGCAGGGCCCACTAATGAATGCTAAAACCAGTAGGTAGAAATTTGAGGAGAAATCAAGTATTTAAACACTCAAAGATATCTTAATTACAAAGGGAAAAATAGCGACCTTATACTGGGGAAAACTGGCAGATAATACCTAAACAAAGAATCAAGGTTAGTATCACCAGTAGTAAGACACACCAAATTTTCTATCAACATCACTTCTTTGGGGTTGTCAAAAATGAAGAACTTCGGGGCACCTGGGTGGCTCAGTGGGTTAAAGCCTCTGCCTTTGGCTCAGGTCATGATCCTGGGGTCCTGGGATTGAGCCCCACATCGGGCTCTCTGCTCGGCGGGGAGCCTGCTTCCCCTTCTCTCTCTGCCTGCCTCTCTGCCTACTTGTGATCTCTCTCTCTCTGTCAAATAAATAAATAAAATCTTAAAAAAAAATGCAGAGCTTCAACCTAGTCATGAGAAAACATCAAACCCAAACTGAGAGATATTCTACAAAATAACTGACAATACTCATCAAGTATCAAACGTCAAGGTCATAGAAGGAAAGACTGAACTGTCTCATAATGCAGGATACTTAAGAAGATGCAAAAACTAAATGCAGTATAGGATCTTATACTGAATCCTCAAACAGAAAAAGGGCATTAGGGGTAAACAAATGAAGTTCAAATAAGCCCTTAGTTTTACCAACATTAAGTTCCTGGTTTTGATAACTGTATTATGGATGAATAAGCTTTGATATGAGAGGAAGCTCTGTGATGGGTTTATATGCACTCAAAACTATTTCTACAACCTTTCTATGAATCTAAAACTATTACAAAATAAAAGTTAAGAAAATTTTTATTTTTCTAACTACAAAAATACTTAGCACCCGAAACTTACCATATAGTATACATTAAGTATGTGCAGATCTTCTGTTAATTATACCTCACTAATGTTGGTCTTCTATAAATTTGTAGTTTCTCCTCCTCAGCATGATAAACAAAGATTCATCTACCATTTACTGTGTACTGGGCACTGTCCACTGTTCTAGGTTCCTAGGTGCTAAGGCTATAGGATTGTGGGGCAGGGGGTGAGGGGGAGGCAGGTGGCACATGCTCTCTAGCCCATATAGTCTATTACAGGTCATCTCAGTTTCACAGTAAAATTATTTTCCTCCCATCTTAAGAATAAGAGAACTAAGGCCCGGAAAAGTTAAGTCACTTGTCTAAAAATCCCATTAATTAAATCAAAATTGAAACCCAAGTCTTCCAAACCTAGCAACGGAAATCTTTTTTTTTTTTTTTAAGATTTTATTTATTTATTTGTCAGAGAGAGAGGGAGAGAGAGTGAGCGAGCACAGGCAGACAGAGTGGCAGGCAGAGGGAGAAGCAGGCTCCCTGCCGAGCAAGGAGCCCGATGTGGGACTCGATCCCAGGACGCGGGGATCATGACCTGAGCCACCCAGGCGTCCCTAGCAACGGAAAACTTAACAGCTGTGATCGGAGAATTAATTATTACCTTCAAGTTACCAACCAATAAGGAAACTAAAACTTCAAGGAAGTGTCTTACCCAAACTATTATATTTCAACATTAGGACTTAAACCAAGATCTTGTATCTTTTAGTCCAGTGTTATTTCCACTACTATAACAGCTTCTTAATAAATCTGAATTATTAAAATGGATTTTAAAATAATTTTTATGTGAAAATTTTATTTTTCCAAATAAAAACTACAGTTTGCTTGCTGCCAGAATGTGGAAAACTTTATAGAGGTTCTAGAATGGCTACCATTAAAGGGAGAGAAAATAATTTTAAAAATAACAAAGTGAGGGACACCTGGGTGGGTCAGTCCGTTAAGCATCTGCCCTCAACTCTGGCCATGATCCCAAGGTCCTGGGATCAAGTCCCACAGCAGACTCCTTGCTCAGCAGGGAGCCTGCTTCTCACTCTGCCTCTTCTGCCTGCCACTCCTGCTGCTTATGCCATCTCTGACAAATACCTTTTAAAAAATAAGTCTATTCTCAAATAAATTAAAAAAAAAATAAAAATAAAAATAAAAAATAAGTCTAAAAAATAAATAAACAAACAAACAAACAAAATGGACAAAATATCATCAATATATAGGTGAAGCATAAGACGTGAGTTTCAATCCTACCTCTTCTAATTACTATCTGGCTGAACCTGGCTTCTAGTTAGCAAAGTATGGAAAAACACGAAAAGCAAAGGTGGGGAGTTAAAGGAAATACAACCTAATTCCAAAAAATATTAATAACAGTGTGAGGTTGAACTAAAATTTAGTCATTTGGAACCTTCCTCACCTATACAATGGAGGAAATAATCCTAACAGAATTTCTGCAGAGTTAAAAGATATATGTAAAGCATCAACTACAAAACATAGCAGTTGATAGTGGACAGATTCTTGATGCCACTAATGATCATAATCATTTCTTCATCTCTTAATCATGGTAGTAATAATATCCAGCATATACAGAACAGAAAATCAAATGAGATTACATCAAGAACACCTTGAAAACTTTCATTTTCTAAACGAATATTTATGGTTATCAATTAACATACACTTACAGATAGGTTACCAATTTCTACAGAATATCTCCACCTAGACATCCTATTATCTAAATCAGTATTTCACATTAAGAACCTCCTTCCAAATTCCTCATCTTCTGCTTAAAAGCGTCTTTTAATTTTCTTCTCCACTGCCAACCCAAGACCAAGTCCAGTTGTTTTTATTTCCCTCAACATCATTTACAAATCTAGAAATTCTATTTCCTAGTTCCTACTCTAGATCATTTATAAAGATATTAAGTTGGAAATCTCATACACTACTAGAGGAAGAATAAATGGTCAACTTTTATGGTCTACAAATTGACCAGGACATATCAAAAGTCTAAGAAATCTATACTGAAGAAATAAACTCACATGGCAACAATGTCTACATATAACATAACAACATTCTTTATGGTAGTAAAAACAAAAGCGCAAACAGTCTAAGTATCCAGTAATAAAGACTGAGGTAAATTACAACACCACTATTTGACATTATACAGTTATAAAAAAAATCTTAGTTTTGAATAATATTAATGACATAATGAAATGCTCATGGTGAGGAGTAAATATATAATTATGTAGATAAATATATTTTACAATATTATACAAACACACAAATACATATGCAGCAAATTTTATACAAACACAAATACATACACAGAAAAACAAACAAAAAGCAAACACTAAAATGCTAACAACCAAATGTTAGTAGTGATTATCCTATAGTGACATTAGCAATTTTTTGCTATCTTCTTTATAGTTTTAGAATTTTTACATTTCCTCAACAGGTATGTGTTACTTTATAATCTTAAAAAGATATTAAGTCCAGTGTTAGTATAAATCCCTAGTAGTCATCAAAGAAAAAACCTGTTTATCATTAACTTAACATACTAAGTTATTCTAAGAACTAAAACATTAAAGCCAGTGAAGTGAGACTGAAAAAACTTCTATTGTGAGTGGGGAAAAAAAGCCATCAAATAAACCTTGATCCCTACTGCACATCATCAGCAAAAATCAATTCCAAATGGATTATTAATCTAAATGGGATAGAAAAACCATAAAACTTCCAGAAGTTAACAAAGTATCTCTGTGATTTGGGGGCAGGCAAAGAATTCTTAAATAGGATACATAAAACACTAACCAAAAGGAAAAGACTTATAAATTGAATGTTATTAAAAATAGCTTCTATTTTTCAGGAGTAAAAAGGCAAATCAGAATGAAAAAGATGAGATATATACACAAAGATAAACAGATACCCAACAAACAGATAAAGAACTACTACAAATCTGTAAGAGAAAGAAACCTAATAGAAAAATGGACAAAAAATAAACATGTGCCTTACCAAAAAATAATACCCAAATTGCCAGTAAGTATGAAACAGTACTAAATTTTGTTTGTTTTCAGTGAAACATAACCTAAAAATCACATTGCAAGACTACTACCCAATCAAAATGGCTAAAATTAAAAGGACCGACAATACCAAGTACCAAGGATATAGACAATTAATATAAACTGGTAAAACCACTTAAAAAAGCTTTTGCCCTTACCTACTAAAGCTGAACATATGCAAACCTAGCAAATTCAATCCTAAGTACATAACCAACAAAAATGAGTATGTACATGCACCAAAAGACACATCCAAGAATATTCACATCAGCACTTTTCGTAATAGTCCACATCCTGAAATAACCTATACGTCAATTGTACTACAATGGATAAGTTTTGATATATTCACACAATTGATGCTTATGTAGAAATAAGAATAAACTAGTACTTGCAAAATGTGGATACATCTCACAATCTGAACCAAAGAAATCAGATCCTACAGAGTATATGAGTCTATCTATAATCAGTACAAAATCAGGTAAAACTACTAGGCCACGCTACAAGTGTTATGGTAGTGGTTAACTTCAGGAAATTAAAAAAGGGTTGTGACTAAGAAGATGGGGAGGCCCTCTGAGCTGCTACTAATGTTCTATGCCTTGATCTGGGCAGTGGTTACTGAAGTGAACTGTGTTCACTTTTGAGAAAATTTCTCACTTACAATTTCTGTACTTTTCTGTATAAAATGTTATACTTCAATAAAAGACATACCCCTAGAGAAATAGTATTACAAATGTGTAGGTACATACAGATATAAACACAAGAAACATGCTCATATATATAGGCATCTATGTCGGTATCTATATAAAAGTATGATCCTTTAACCATTATTACTTTGTTCAAACAGATCTAGTGGTAACATAAATATCAATCAGTATTGCCTAAATTAAGGCACACCATTTAATCAGCACCATTTAATCAGCTATTAAAATAAGTTTCATAGGCAATTACAAAATTTCTATAGGATGTGTTTTAAATAAACACAGCAAGTTTCAAAAGCATATAAACAATATTATCTAATCTACATAAAACAAAACATGCATATTTTCATAACAGATTATAAAACCACATTATATAGAAATAAATACACATACACACTCTGCATGTTTGTTAATAAATTAAAAATTTCCAGAAGGCTATTAATATTAGTAGGTATCTTCTGGGAATTAAATTAGTTAAGTGGTAGAAACTATTTTTACTTTATTCTGAACTATTTTAATCTTTACAATGACTATGTGATTGTTTATAATAACCTACATCAGACCATTATAAGAAAACCAAAGTAGATCTGAGACTGATCTAGCTAGGCTGACTCTACAGCCTTGTGCATAATGATTTTCAATTTGTGTACTAGTATCCTAAGTAAGAGAAGAGAGTGTAACACTCATTCAGTACCACTCTCTCACAATTCCAGATTAAACATCAAAGATCAGACAGAACTGTATTAAACTTAAGAGACCAGCTATGCTATTAAAGTCATCTGGAAAGAAATCTTCTATTAATAATTTCTGTCCAGGGACGCCTGGGTGGCTCAGTTGGTTAAGCGGCTGCCTTCGGCTTGGGACATGATCCCAGTGTCCTGGGATCGAGTCCCACATAGGGCTCCTTGCTCGGCAGGGAGTCTGCTTCTCCCTCTGCCTGCCACTCTGTCTGCCTGTGCTCGCTCGCTCGCTCTCCCTCTCTCTCTGACAAATAAATAAAAATAATAATAATAATTCATGTCCAGGGGTGCCTGGGTGGCTTAGTGTATTAAGCCTCTGCCGGCCCAGGTCATGATCTCAGGGTCCTGGGACTGAGCCCCACAGCAGGCTCTCTGCTCAGTGGGGAGCCTGCTTCCCCCTCTCTCTGCCTGCCTCTGCCTACTTGTGATCCCTCTGTCAAATAAAAAAAAAAAATCTTAAATAGTATTAAAAAATAATAATTTATGTCCACATAAAAGGAAAATAAATCAGAAAACTCTAAGAGCATGAAAGGATACTAAAAAATAGATCATTGTGGGGGCGCCTGGGTGTCTCAGTGGGTTAAGCCTCTGCCTTCGGCTCAGGTCATGATCTCAGGGTCCTGGAATCAAGCCCCGCATCAGGCTCTCTGCACAGCGGGGAGCCTGCTTCCCCCTCTCTCTCTGCCTGCCTCTCTGGCTACCTGTGATCTCTCTCTCTCTGTCAAATTAATAAATAAAATCTTTAAGAAAGCTGTCAAAATAATACATATAAAAAACAGATCATTGTGGATTAGCTCCCTTAAACAAACTCTTATTTTTTTGTTAGGATTTTATTTATTTATTTCAGAGAGAGAGAACATGAGAGAGAGCGAGTGAGCATGGGCATAGGGGACAGGGTATAAAGGGAGAGGGAGATCCGTAGTCCCAGATGAGCAGGGAGCCCAATGCAGGACTCAATCCCTGGACCCTGGGATCATGATCTGAGCAGACGCATAACTGACTGAACTATCCAGATGCCCTAAAACAATCTCTTAAAAGGGATAGCTTCAGTCTTCTGCTTTTCAAGTAAGTTGAAATAATACATAAGCAGTAGCATGATTCACACCAGGACAAATTATGAAGTACGATTACTTATGCCAGGTTTTCTGCTCATATATTGATTCCTATCAAACATGGCACTAAGATCTATATAGCATGTGAATAAAATCTGGTTTAAAAAAAAAAAACCAAACTTGGGCACCTGGGTGGCTAAGTCGTTAAGCATCTGCCTTCGGCTCAGGTCATGGTCCCACAGTCCTGGGATTGAGCCCCATGTTGGGCTCCCTGCTCAGCAAGAAGACTGCTTCCCTCTCCCACTCCCCCTGCTTGTGTTCCCTCTCTCGCTTTGTCTCTCTCTGTCAAATAAATAAATATAATCTTTAACAAAACAAAAAACTTGAGTTGATATAAATTACCACCTCTTCTTAAAATAAGCTCAATTAATGAATCTATTTCTGAAAAAGATATCCAAAGAGTATGCTGAAGTAAAAAGTATTTGAATAGAAGAATAAAAACACTTCTTAAAACACAGAGCCCCAATAATAGCCAATGCAATTACAGGACCCCAACAGCCAATGAACATAACAAAACCGCTTCTAAATCCCTCAGATGAACTCTAAAAGAAATGTAATGGTAATAAGAATTGGCTACAGGTAATAAATAACTGTTAAAAAAAAAAAAGTATACAACATAATGGGGATAATAAGTTGGGGAGTTAACCAAAAAGAAACATATCCTACTAATTATTATTTAAGCAAATAAATATAATAGCAAACAGATCTCTCACCTTCCAGGATGCTTTTGAAAGAACATTTGTCATCAATAAATGCAGTCCAATTCTGGAATTACACCAGAGTACAAAATATGTGGCAAAAATAAAAAAATATCTTAAAACCACTGAAATGGGTTAGGATTGATTTTTTTTCTTTTCTCTTTTTTTAATAAGAGGGAAAAAGTTACCCATTACAAGAGATATACTCAAATTGCTGGCATCAGCATGTTAGGTTTTTACTGACTAGAACAAGAGGCATATGGGAAAACATCTATATAGCCTTTCTTAAATTAATAACAGGATTTAAGAAAACTTAAAAACTAAAAAACCAAACATAGGTCTTACACCAATGGCCAAATATATTTCGAGTTTCCTAGACCACTGAACAAAATATTTATAAACAGGAAATACATGAAAGTATACCTATAATTTAGTTCATGCTGTTTTATAGCACAGAAATTCCTGACTAAAATAAAATGCTACACAAATGCTGACATGTATTTTTTCAGGAGTTATAAGTACCTGAAATATTTTACATTTGATTATATCATTATATGACTAGAGCATGATTTTTTGTAGTTCCTAATTTACAAAATCCTTTTGCTCAAGTGATATAATCTAACAGTTTTCTAAAAAACAATGTAGCATATATCATTATGAATTACAATTTGCTGCAACTTGTCAACACAAACATGTCTTTACTCTTGAACATGCTTACTATCAAACTGGAAAAATAAAGACCATAGAGAGTTATGATTTCTCAATTCTTACTGAATGAATATAAGAATTAAAAGAATAAACCAAATACTTTTTTCACAGTTCTAAAATAAATTTAGTTTCTGAGTTAAGAAGCTTTCTAGTGTTTCCAATAAAACTTTCTGCAAAGTTAGAAATGTTCTTTATCTTTGCTGTCCAAAACAGAAGCCACTAACCACATGTGGGTACTGAACACCTAAAATGTGGCTAATGAGACTGAAAGACTTATTTTATTTCATTTTAATTCAAGTTTCTAACACATTAGAAAACAAAGTTCTAATAAGTAAACTGTAGACATTTCAAAAGGTGGCCTGCAGACTGCTGCTGAAAAGGAGGGCCACTGAGTTTGGGTGACTGATTTAGAGTAAGATTAAGATAAACTGAAAATTAGCAGTTACCACAAATGAAGAACTTTTACTTCAACTGTCACAAAACATTGGAGAGTTTACACAGGCTACAGAATCTTAACTGTTATTAACAACCTAAGAAAACTCAAAACTTTAGTTTTTAGTTAACAGAAGAAGTTAATATGAAATAAAGTTCTTTGTGGCTTCCAAATGAATGAGCAAATAAAAGAAGAAAATCATTAATGTGCTCAAAATCTATTTTTAAAAGTCTTTAGCACACAATCTAAAGAGGATGAAAGGCCTGGTAACTTAAGTTTTCTTCTGGGGACCTGGATCATATTGTTTTAGATCAATGTCCTCTCTTTAATTCAAAAATATATATTCATGATCCCAAGACTTACTCTTCACCACTGTGCCATATTGGGAATATGTGCCATAGTGGGAATGCCCAAGTAAGAAAAAGGGATATGATTTCTTGTGTCTGTTGTGTTCCACTATAGAGCAATGTTACACAAATCCTAAATTCTGCCCTCTGGTACATATAGTATGAGAAAACTTTTCATTAACTCTTTCTCGAAATGGACTCAAATTTATCATTACCTAGTAGGAGGAGCAGGACTCGATTACAAATTACCCATACGTATGGAATATGAAACAGACATTTAAGAAGTATTACAAGAGTAAGAAGTTAAGAAAAGTTCAAAATATGGTGGTAAATGAAAACAGTCTATAAAAAGCAACACGATCCTATGTCTGGTATACATATCAAAAAAGCACATTATTACATATACCAAAACATTAAGAGTGTACACCTGGTGGCGGGAGTATGACAGTGTATTTATCATACACCTATGCTCACACAAAAACCTATGCATGAATGTTCATAGCACATCTGCAATACCCAAAATGTAGAAACAACTAAAATGTCCTTTAGGAAGTGAATGGTTAAACTGTGGTACATCAGGACATCTGGGTGGCTCAGTTGGTTAAGCGGCTGCCTTCAGCTCAGGTCATGATCCCAGTGTCCTGGGATCGAGTACCACATCGAGCTCCTTGCTCGGCGGGGAGCCTGCTTCTCCCTCTGCCTCTGCCTGCCACTCTGTCTGCCTGTGCTCACTCTCTCTCCCTCTCTCTCTGACAAATAAATAAATTTTTTTAAAAAGTTTAAAAAAAAAACCTGTGGTACATCGACACCATGGAATACTACTCTGTAATAAAAAGGAACAAGTTACTAATACAATAACTCGATGGCTCTCAAAGGCATTATGTTAACTGAAAAAAGTCAAAAGATCTAAAGATCAAGTCTAAAGATGACATACTCTATGAGTCTAATAAAACATTCTCAAAATGACAAAGACACAGAGGTGGAAACTGAATTAGGAGTAAGACAACCAGTGGTTAGAAATGGTGGGAGAAGAGATGTGACTACAAAGGGGTCACACCACAGAGATCTTTGTCATGATGGATTCAGTCTGTCTCCTGATTGTGATGGTCATTACACATATCTACATGTGTGATAAAGTATACAGCACTGGACATATTATAGCAATGTCAATTTCCTGATTTTGAGATTGTACTATAATTATGTAGGATTTAACCACTAGGAAACTGGCTGAAGGGTACATGGGACCTCTCTACTAATTTTGTAACTTTCTATGAATCTATGTAATTTCAAAATTAAGTTTAACCAAAAGTAAAAGGATAATAAGTCTTGTCCCTTCCTCTTCCTGCCCCTATTCACCTGTTTTCCATGAACCATTCATTCCTAAAGCTATAAAAGGGTACAAAATCCCAGACAAGATAAATGGGCAATTGCTGCACAAAGATGTCTGGATGTAAGCAGAGTAAGGAGCTTCTTCACAGAAGACAGCTCAGGGTAAGGTGTCAGAACCCAAGCAGCATAAGGGGTCTACGTTATAGAGGAAGGGTAGCCTGGAGCAAGGTGTCAGAAGCTCAGTGGAGTGAGAAAGGTACCAAGGGTGAGCATGGACCAGCACAGTGCAGAAGGAAGGCTCTATATGGTAGAGGTCCAGTGCAAGTTGTGAAAGCACATGGAGGAAGCAGAGTACGGTCTGAGGCACAGACCAGGATTAGAGAAAGAGGCCATCTGCACAGGAAGATGGGGTGATGAATGGTTTACACATAGCAAGGGGGTTCTGATCAAGTCAGGAAATACACCAATGATTAAGAAAGCCAGATTTCTCACTGTCTAAGAAGGGAGTTAAAAAATACAGAAGGGAGAAAACTAAAATATACTCTGTGGTAATGGACTGTAATTGGAGGGATCAGTGTGACTCATAGTTTTATAATACTGATAGATATGGAGATAATTATAGATAGAAGTGGGTGTGTATGTATACATATGAATGTATATAATTATATACATACATATACTCTCTGGCTTTGCTTTGTCCACTGACAGTCCTGGAAGCCGCTATACCTCAAAAGCAATGAGCAGCACATTAGGCACCCAGATCTTGCCTTCTAAATGCCATTTTCCACTAAAATGAACAAGGACTCCTTAGAGAAATGGCTGATTCCAGCGGTGAGGCAGCAGAAAACACACATAAGACAGGCCTAAAACATCTTGTAACAGAAGGCAAGCCTGTGCTAAGAAGACTGATGGGACATGTCA
The DNA here is from genome assembly GCA_004024625.1 of Mellivora capensis. NCBI lineage: Eukaryota > Metazoa > Chordata > Mammalia > Carnivora > Mustelidae > Mellivora > Mellivora capensis. The sequence goes on along the minus strand of PISX010004911.1, from coordinate 19,813 downwards.
AAAGAACAAAGAAGTCAGCCTGAAGAGGATCCAATTGGCCAAATCTTAAATCAAGCATTAAAACAATCATTGTAATAGACTTTAACCCAGTTAATAAAACTCCTAAACCCACACTAATACAAATAAACAAATAAATTAAAAAGTGTGATGAGGAATAAGATTACAGTGACAAAATCTACCAGCCATGACCTTAATCATTATCAGAGTGAACCATCAGAATGGGGCAAATAATTATCAGAGTGAACCATGAGAATGGGGCAAATAAAAATCATGTACCACCTATTAGAACGCAATGCAGAGAAGACATAGCATCACTTTTTGTGATAACCCCTCCCAGAGATAGTAACTTAAGTATCATTAAGAGGGAAAGTCAGATAAACCTAAACTGAGAAACATTCTTAAAAAAAAAAAAAAAGGTCTATTAACCTTCAATTATTAGGATCATAAAACTTTAAAGTGAGGAACTAACGCAGACTAAAGAAAACTAAAGAGATGTGTCAATTGATGCAGTATGTAGTTTTCAACTGGGTCTTTCTACAAGTAAACTTTAACTGTTAGAAGATAAGTAGATCAGTACAGGATATAAATGTTGAAGACCATTCCAAAATATATAAAGAACTCATAAAACTCAATAACCAAAAAATAAATAATCCAATCAAAAAATAAGCAGAAGATATGAACAGACATTTCTCCAAAGACATACAGATGTCCAAAAGACACAAGAAAAGATATTCAGCATCACTTACCACGAGGGAAATGCAAATCAAAACTACAGTATGTTATCACCTCATACCTATCAGAATGGCTAAAACCAACAACACAAGAAACAACAGGTGTTGGCAAGGATGTGGAGAAAAGGGAACACTCATGAACTAGTGGTGGGAATGCAAACTGATATAGCCACTGTGGAAAACAATATGGGAGGTTCCTCAAAAAGTTGAAAATAGAGCTATCCTATGATCCAGCAAACACACTACTGAAGAATACAGAAGCACTAATTCAAAGGGATATATGCCCCCCTATGTTTGTTGCAGCATTATTTACAACAGCCAATATATGGAAGCAGCCCAAGTGTCTATCAACTGATGAATGGATAAAGAAGATATAGTATACATACATGATGAAATATGATTCAACCACAAAAAAGAATGAAATCTTGCTATCTGCAACAACATCGATGATTCTGAAGAGTATAATGCTAAGCAAAATAACTCAGAGAAAGAAACACTGTATGATTTCACTCATATGTGGAATTAAAGAAACAAAACAAATGAGAAAGGGGGGGGAGACAAATCAAGAAAAAGATGGCTACCAGAGGGCAGAGGGGTGGAAGAATGGGTTAAATCAATGATGGGGATTTAGGAGTGCACTTTGATGAGCACTAGGTGATGTATGAATTGTTGGATCACTATACTGTATAACCAAAACTAAGATTAACTATGTTAATTAACTAACTGGAATTAAAATAAAAACTATTTCAAAAAAAAGTGTCAAAGATCTTAACTAGGCCAACTTGACATAACTGACATTTATAAAATAACCTACCCAAAATACACATTCAAGAGTATAAAACCTTGATCAACTAACCATATACTGAGCCCTAAGACAAGTCTCAATGAATTTTAAAAGACTGAAATCATACACTAAATATTCTCTGACCACAATAATTAAACATCAATGACAAAAAAATACCTGGAAAACTTTGAAACATTATAAGTTAAGCAAAAAAACTTCTAATTAACTCATGGGTCAAAATGAAATCATAAAGGAAGTTCAGAGAAGTTTATAGCTCCAAATGCTTATATCAAAAATGAAGAATGGGGGCACCTGGATGGCTCAGTGGGTTAAGCCTCTGCCTTCAGCTCAGGTCATGATCTCAGGGTCCTGGGATCAAGCCCCACATTGGGCTCTCTGCTCAGTGGGGAGCCTGCTTCCCCCTCTCTCTCTGCCTGCCTCTCTGCTCACTTGTGATCTCTGTCAAATAAATAAATAAAATCTTTTTTTTAAAGACTTTATTTATTTATTTGAGAGAGAATGAGTGAGAGAGAGCATGAGAGAGAAGGTCAGAGGGAGAAGCGGACTCCCCAAGGAGCTGGGAGCCCGATGTGGGACTCGATCCTGGAAGACCGGGATCATGACCTGAGCCAAAGGCAGTCGCCCAACCACCTGAGCCACCCAGGCGCCCATAAATAAAATCTTTAAAAAAAAAAAAGAAGAATAGCCTAAAACAGTCATCTAGCCTCCCACTTTAAAAGCTAAGAAAAGTAGAGCAAATTAAAAACAAAGTAAGTAGAAGGAAGGAAATAAGGAAATGTTAAAGCTGAAATGTACAATAGTAACTAAATCAATAAAACCAAAACCTGATTCTTTGGAGAGACCAAATAAAGTCTATCCAGACTAATCAAGAAAAGGACAAACTACCACTATGAGGAATGAGAAGGAAAAAATCATTATAGATCTTTAGACAAAGAAATTTTAAAATTATGAAAAATTCTGTTCAATTAAACAAGAAGAAATGGACAAATTCCTTGAAAAGTACAACTTATCAAAATGGATTCAGGAAAAAAATTTTAAAATCTGAGAAATCTTAAATATGTTCTAAAAATTGAACTTGGAATTTAAAACTCCTCCAAAGAAAACTCAGTCCCAGATTAGCTTTAGTAGTGAAGCCTATCAAATATATAAAGTAGAGATGTACATATCTTACACAAACTCTTTTAGAAAATGCAGTAGGAAATACTTCCTAACCCAACTATGAGACCAGCACACCTAAAACAAAGATACTGCAAGAATACTTGTATCTCTCATAAATGTACACTTAAAAATTATTCTAAAAAGTTAGTAAAACTGAATCTAGCAATGTATAAAAAGGATGACACATCATGACCAAGTGCAATTTATCCCAGGAATACAAGGATGGTCTAATACTTGAAAATCAATCAATATCATTCACCATATTAAGATAATAATAAGAAAAAAATAATGATCACTTAACAGACATAGAAAAAGCATTTGAAAAAAAAAAGCATTTGGAGTTACAAATTCATTTATTTTAAAAAGTTTCAGCAAACTAGAAAGAAAATTTCTTCAATGTAATAAAGATCATCTATTAAAAAATCTACAGCAAAATAATTCTTAAAAGTGAAAAACTAAATGCAATCCCCTAAAGATCAGGAACAAGGGAAAGATATCTACTCTTACCACCTCTATTCATCACTGTACTGAAGGCCCCAGTCAATACAATAATACAAGAAAAAGAAGAGATATATACTGGAGGAGTGGGGGTGTGGGAGCAAGGGGAGATAAACACTGCAGAAAAATGTAAAATGCATGAATAATATGATCAGACAATATGACTGTGAATAAACTTAAAGAATCAACAAAATAACTACTAGAACTTATATATACATATAACAGTCACAGGATACATGGTCAATATAAAAATAATCAACTACATTTCTATATACTAGTCATGAACAATTAAACATTGAAATTTTTCAAAATACCATTTAAAACTGCATCCAAAACATGAAATACTTAGGGATATATTTAACAAAATATTTCCAATAACTGCACTGAAAAGAACAAGGCTAAGATAAATTACAGAAAACCTACACAAACATAGCAATATACCATGTTCATGGATTGGAAGCCACTATTATTCAGATGTTGATTTTTATCAAGTGAAAATGTAGAATCAATATAATCCCCAAAAAACCCAGCTCACTCTTTTTATAGAAACTGAAAGGCTGAATCTATATTTTATATGAAAATACAAACAACCTCAAATGGTCACAACAGTCTTGCCAGAAAAATAACAAAATTGGAAGACCATACTACCTGACTTCAAGATTTACTATACAAGATTCAGCAGTCAAGACAGTGAAATACTGGGGCACCTGGACAGCTCAGTCGTTAAGTGTCTGCCTTTGGCTCAGGTCATGATCCCAGGATTCTGGGATCGAGGCCCATATTGGGCTCTCTCAGCAGAAAGCCTGCTTCTCCCTCTCCCATTCCTCCTGCTTGTGTTCCCTCTCTGCTGTGTCTCTAACAAATAAATAAATAAGATCTTAAAAAAAAAAAAAAAGACAATGTAATATTGATACAAAGATAGACTCTAGCTCAAACAAAATGAGAACCCAAGAGAAATGGCTTAATTATATAAAGAAGTACTCAAAAGAAGTGAAAAAAGACTTGTACAAGAATGCTCATAGCTCATGAGATAACATGACTGTAAAAGGGGAAATGAATGAACAGATTTTAGGACAATAACACAACAGAACACTAATCAACAATAAAAAGGAATGAATACTTATGGATACACTCAACCAACAAAGATAAACCAAATACACTGAACAAAAGAGGCCAGACACAAGAGTTATATATGATTCTATCTACATAAAGTTCTCAAGGGAATTGATCAGGAAGAAACACAGGGAAACCTTCTAGGATGACAGAAATATTCTGTATCTATTTTCTAATGGGCTGCAGGTTATACAAGTCTATGCAGTTTGAACTTTAAACTTGGCACCTAAGAGCATTCACCTTAAACTTCTCTTCAATTAAAAAAAATATACACACACAAACACATACACATGCATAAACTTTTTTTTCACTCAAAAAATATCTGACTGCCTACTACAGTCCAGGAATTGAGAACAAAGAAGTAGAAGGCAGGATACGGAAAAGGGACCTTACAGTACTGTAAGCAAAGAGATGCAAAATGTTAGTTTTCATAATGAAAATCAAACAAGAGGAATCTTTTCAGCTGAGAAGTAAAAACCAGCAGATTGCCAATCAAAGAATATCACAAGTGTATATAACATATACAGAAGTAATAATAGAAAAAATCATAGTGGAGCCAGGCAACTAAAGTAATTTGATATGCTTAAAGTATAAACGGATGAGAGAAGCTGCTGAACTACTGCCTAAAGGGTTGTTAGAAAAGATCTGATTATGATTATGCAGGCTCTTTCTGCCTCTGCAATAAGCTATATTTTAGCTGTTTAGCAACGGGAACCTCTGAAGTCTTCATAGGGGAGTGAGAAATATGAATCTCATTCAGAAAGATCACTATAGAAACTATATGAAATATAGACTGGACAAGTCAATCTATATTTACAGGACAGTCAATCCTATTAAAAAGGCTAATGCAATATAGACCACTTCATCCTCAACAAGAAAACACATCAACTTCTCAAGCTCACATGGAGCAGTCACATGTGACTTTCAGAGCCATAAAACACACCTTAACAAATTTGAGAGAATAGAAGTTATGCGAGATATACTTTCAGACAACAGAATTATTCTGGAAATTAATTAACAGAAAAATAGCTGCAACATCCCCAAACACTTGGAGATTAAACAACACACTTCTAAACAATATGTGGATCAAAGAAGAAATCTGAGAAAATAAAAGATATACTGAATTAAGTGAAAATAAAACTATAATTTATCAAAATTCATGAGATGCAGTAAAAGCAGTGCCTAGAGGGAAATTTATAGCATCAAATGCATTTATTAGAAAAGATCTAAAATCAATCACCAAATCTTCCCCCTTAGAAAACAAGAGCAAATAAATCGAAAGTAACAGAAGAAATCATAAAAATTAGAGCAGAAATCAGTGAAATTTAAAACTAGAAATCAACAGAGAAAATTAAAAGCTGGGGGAGCCTGGGTGGCTCAGTTGGCTAAGCATCTGTCCTCGGCTCCAGTTGTGACCCCAGGATCCTGGAATGGAGCCCTGTGTCGGGCTCCCTGCTTGGCGGGAGCCTGCTTCTCTCTCTCCTCCCTGCTTGAGCTCTCTCCCACTATCTCCATCACTATCTGTCTCTCTCTCAAATAAATAAAAATAAAATCTTAAAAAAAAAAAAAAGAAAATGAAAAGCTGCCTCTTAAACTAGCAATAAAATCAGCAAGCTTCTATTGGGGTCTGGAGAAAAATAGGGAATTCTTGTCTAATAGGTATAGAGATTCAGGTTTGTTTTTTTTTTAATTAACATATAATGTATTATTAGCCCCATGGGTATAGAGATTTAGTTTTGAAAGATGAAACAGTTCTAGAGACCTGCTGAACAACAATGGATATTAAAAGGATAACAAAGGGACGCCTGGGTGGCTCAGTTGGTTAAGCGGGTGCCTTTGGCTCAGGTCATGATCCCAGAGTCCTGGGATGGAGTCCCACATCCGGCTCCTTGCTCGGCAGGGAGCCTGCTTCTCCCTCTGCCTCTGCCTGCCACTTTGTGCTCGCTCATTCTCCCTCTCTCTCTCTCTCTCTGACAAATAAATAAATAAATAAATCCTTTAAAAAAATAAAATAAAATAAAATAAAAGGATAACAAAGGAATATCATGAACAATTCTAGGCCCATAAATGTGATAATCGAGATGAAATGGAATTCCTTAAAAGACACAATCTGTAAAAACTCACACAAAAGAAATAAACAATCTGAAGAGTTCTACATCTGTTAAAGAAATTAAGTCAGTAAGTAGTAACTTTCCAAAAAATAAAGTACCAGGCCATATGCACTCACTGGTGAATTCTATCATACATTTATGTAAGAAATTATACCAATTCTCTACAATCTCTTCCCAAAGTTAGAAGCAGAGGAATACTCCTAGATCATTCTATGAGGCCAGGATTACTCTAATATCAAAATCAGATATGAAGCTATTACAAGAAAACTAGACCAATATATATCATGAACATAAATACAGAAGTCCCAGTCCTCCACAACTTATTAGCAAATTGAATCCAACAATATATAATGAGAATTACACACCACAACTGAGTGGGATGTATTACAGGTATGTAAGAGTAGTTCCCCATTCAAAAATCAATTAATATAATCCATCACATGAACAGTCTAAAAAAAGAGAAGGCTACTGCAATGGGCTAGGTAAAAGTTGGTGAGCACATGTATTAGAACACAAGTATGAGTGTTATTCACTCATTCACACAATGTGCCAACACCTGGGATACAATGGAACATAAGAAAAAATTCATCCTCTCATAGAGCCTACAATTTATTAGAGAAACAGACACTGGACAAGTAACTGTCCCTATTGCAGGAACTCAACCTGGACTAAAGAGAAAGGGAAGGCTGAGAATGATGAACCACTATCTAGATTAAAAAACAGGAAGGGGGGAGCGCCTGAGTGGCTCAGTGGGTTAAAGCCTCTACCTTCGGCTCAGGTCATGATCCCAGGGTCTTGGAATCGAGCCCCAAATGGGACTCTCTGCTCAGCAGGGAGCCTGCTTCCCTTCCTCTCTCTCTGCCTGCCTCTCTGCCTGCTTGTGATTTCTGTCTGACAAATAAATAAGTAAAATCTTAAAAAAAAAAAAAAAAAAAAAACAGGAAGGGGGTGCCTGGGTGGCTCAGTGGGTTGAAGCCTCTGCCTTCAGCTCGGGTCATGATTTCAGGGTCCTGGGATCAAGTCTCATAGCGGGCTCTCTGCTGAGCAGAGAGCCTGCTTCCTCCTCTCTCTCTCTCTGCCTGCCTCTCTGCCTACTTGTGATCTCTGTCAAATGAATAAATAAAATAAAAATAAAAAACAGGAAGGGGGTATGCCTGAGGGGAATACCGTAAGCAAGATATGTGAAGGTTCTGAAGGAAAAGAAAAAGCACAGTATATTAGATATAATGAAAGAAATTCAGGTTTAATGTTACAAAAAGAACTGAAGATTACATTATGGTTATGATTTTGCTGGTCATCGGGTAAAAAAAAAACACAAGAAGGCAAAAAAGTTATGGGTGCCTACAAAAGAATACTTGACATCCAAGATAAACAGGAAAAACTAATAAAGCTCATATAACTAAAAAAGCTCAAAAACTAAAAAGCTCATATACCTTTTAAAAAGATAATGAAAAAAATAGAGACACCAGGAATCGCCAACTTACAGAATTTGAAGGGGAAAAAACCCTCAAGTGTCTGATCTTTTCCTAGTTTCGATCAAGATTCAATCTTTCTCCTCTTCAAGGAAACCCAGAAGTTAAAACAAAATCTTTAAAATTTAAGCACTTAAAATTTAATACACAATAATTTACACAGAGAAACTTTATCCTAGAAAAGATTAAGTTTCTAAAATGTATATAATACAAAAACTTAATTTTGCTTTTTCAAATGTGATTTGTCAACATTTAGCATACCTATTCAAGAACATCCATTTGAGCTATTAAAGCCTTTAAATATTTTCTGAAATTTCCTCAATGACTTGAAGTACTACTGAACACAAAATTAATTATGTTTCTAACTATAAGTTATGTTAATCTTATAAAGGAATTACTTACAGGGACATTAAGTGCATACTGTAGTCCTTGAGGAAGTCTTTCATGTGTTTCCATCTGCTCTTCATCATTTTTTACTGTCTCCTCATGGACCATGAGTTCATCATGTGATATCATATCCTGTTGTCTCATTTCACTTTCTTGTAACACTTCATCTGCAGCAAGGATCTCCTGGTGAGGCATACTCCGGTCTTGAAGTACCGACTCCTGCAGTTCCCCAGACACGGTAGACTGGCCAGACACTCCACCCATTACAACCATTGCCCTGGAAGACTGCATTTCGTCTATGCCGCCACATTTAAGAAATAATCCTTCCAGTTTGTCGTCAATGTTCATGCTTAAGTATAACTGCCTAGAATAAGTTTGGCAACAAAGCATAATAAATTAGTTTTATATGTCTACTTGATACTTTATAAATTTCAATTATGAAAGGTACACACTTTAACAGAAAAATTTTATTCATGTAATTCATTATCATCTCCAATTTTAAAATTACCAAGATAAGTTTCCAATGGCTAGTAGAATACAAATTTTCATTTTTGACAATATGGCATAAAATCTTAATCTATTTCATTATGAAAAATGAATATGACATAAAGCAAACTGGGGGAAGTACTTACAACAAAGGATTCATATTATTTAACATATTAAAGTGTCTTAAAAAATAAAAAAGGTGCATTTATTAATAAACAGACAAACCACTATTAGGCAAATCACTATATATATATACATATATATATGTAAATATATATGTAAAATATGTAAAATAAAAGTCACTTACAGCAGTAATCAAAGAAATGAGCATTAAAACAGAGCTACCAGATTTCATCCACCAAATTGGTATGATTCTTAAAAAAAAAAAAAGTCCAATGTTGAGGTAGACGGAAAAAAAAAAGACATTGATTTCCTAACGGTAGGAAAACAAGTTAGCTCAATAATTTTCAAAGGTAATATAGTACTATGTATCAAAAGCCATAAAAATGCACACTTTCTTCAAACTGGTGATTATACTTTAAGAAACCTATCCCGATGAAAGAAAATGCACAAAAAGTTATACAGGAAAAGTCACTATAGTATTACTTACATTAGCAAAAAAAATGGAAATAACTATGCATTCAATAAAATGAAACTGGTTAAAATATATTCATACATATGTTTTAAACTATAGTGATGGCCTTACAAGTCAGTAAATTTATTTAAAAATCCCTAAATTGAACACTGAAAATGGGTGGATTTTATCATATATAAATTATAAATCTCACAGTTATTCTTAAAAATAAAATCAGAATAATGGCTACGCTGTGAGGGTTGCTGCTGATAGTAGGTAGGAAATGGGAGATGTCTAGGTGCTAGCAATATTTTTTCTTGAGTTGAATGCTGACTGCACAGGTGTACTTCGTTTGTAAAATTTTCAAGTTGTACATCTGTAATATGTACATGCTTCTGTCAGTTATTATACTTTAATACATCTGCTGAAGCTCAGAAAAGCATGTATACAATAAAAATATTCTTGAAAGGGATGCCTGGGTGGCTCAGTTGGTTAAACGTCTGCCTTTGGCTCAGGTCACAATCCGAGTCTTGGGATTGAGTCCCACATAGGCTCCTTGCTCAGCAGGAGCCTGATTCTCCCTCTGCCTGCTCTGCCTGCTCTACCTGTAGCTCTTTGTGCTTCTGCTCTCTCTCTGACAAATAAATAAAATTTTTAAAAATATATATTCTTGAAATACATTTGAAAATGTAAGGGAATATCCCAATATACTAAAGGAAATTTATGTGTGTTTGAATGTAGAGATTTCTAAAATGCTAACAATATTAACCTTATCACTGGGTGGTGAAATTGTCATAAGTTTTTTCCATATTTATATTTATCCCTAATTTGAAAACTAGTAATAAAATTTTATTTTTTATACTTTTAAAATTCATTAAAATGAAATAAAAGTGAAACTTGTTACTAATATCATCTTAAACAACTGCACATGAGTAAATTTAATAGGTCATAAGAACTACACACAAATAATTACATTACCTTATTTACTCCATTATTTAGAAAAAACAGGCAATTTTACATCTGCCCTTCTAACTTTGGTTGTTGTAAATTCAAATTCAACTGTGTTACTATAGGAACTAACATAACAATCATGAAATCCAAAGAAATTTCATCTCAAAGAGGGTGAAAGCACTGGTACAGAGTTTGTTTTTCAAAACTGCTTTCTACTGTCAGACTGTGTAAAGTTAACATACATATCCTACCCAAAGGGAAGGGTCCACAAGTAGTAAATGCATTAACTATGTTTCAGTTTGGTTACCTCTTTCCCAAATCAATCAGGTAGATAGATAATGGTTAGTACCCTGATCATAGCTTTCAGAGGTAAAGTAAATGATCAGGTACATTCAAACACACTACTGAAATTTAAATACGCTTTCATTTACTAAGGTTATCATTTACTGAAAAACTAGTACTTAAATGAACAGCTCAAAAAAAAAAAAAAACACAACACATAAACAGCAAAGTTAAAAAACACAAAAAATATAATTCTTACTTACTAAACTTATCTTCCCTGGTACCAGGTATTATCAGTCTAGAACACATAAAACAAAGGACCCAGAATCTGATTTTACTTTTCAAAATCTTTAAGTAGCAAACTTGGATCAAACTCCATATCCGGGTTCCTGCTCAGCAGAGTCTGCTTCTCCCTCTGCCCCTCCCCTGGTCCCCCTCCCAGTCATGCTTGCTTGCTCTCTCACTCCCTCGCTCTCAAAAAAATAAAATCCTTTTAAAAAATCTATAGGACAAAGATTTTAAATAAAACTCCAAGTAACTGTCCTCTTCTAATATTCTATTTATCACGTTTCTTAGAAAATAAACTATCCCATAAGAAGGTGAAACTTGAAGTCTTACAGGGCTAAAATTTGTTTATTCTGGCCATTTCTTTGGAGGTTCATACCAAATCAATTACATTCTTCTAATCTATTTACTGTTTCCTTAAAGAATGTGGAAAGTCCCTAATTTAGAAGGGAATTATGTATACACAAAGCCACCCTTTATTGCAATTCTTCACTGCTGCTACAGCTGCTACTGTCACATTGTTATTAAAAACAAAATACAAAAAACTGGGGAGCTTTTAAAGAATATGGGAGATGTAGAAGAAGAAGTCATTAAAAGGTCAACTTAAAGAAACTGTCCTAGGACAGAATTTATAACTTTAAAGAAAAAGCGGCCAGAGTTGAAGCTGACTTGTTAACCTGACACAAGGTCTACATTTCCCTAAAGCAACAATCCCCAACTCCACTTTTTATGATCATTCACCTCATCACTTTTTTAAAATTGAGCATATCCTAATATATGCATACTATTTAAAACTATACCCCTAAAATACTATTAACATAAAATGTACATATGAAAATAAACATTAAAATATAATTTTTTACTAACCTTATCCCTAACATGAGGCTAAAACAGTAAGTACTGAGGAAGTCAAAGTACTTTGGGGACAGAGACTATTTGGGAAAAAAGGTAGACTTATAATAAATGCCAGGGTGAGGAACTTGGAACAGGAAGATACCACACCTCAATATAGAGGGAGCAAATGGAAAAGGAAGTGGAAAAGACTAAATAAAAGACAAATATGACCTCTTCGAAAATCTGCTTGAAATCAGGCCACAGACACAGAAAAAGGAATCTCTCTTCCTTTTTTACGTATGATTTCTTACTCCTGTGACCCCAAATTAAGCCATATATTTTGAGTTACTGGCTAGCTGAGAAACTATTTTGAGACAACTTCCCTGAAACACCAGAAAATACTAAGATACCGATTTCAGTATCAATGAACGTTGCTCTGACAAGGGTTTAAAGCAATGAAAACTGCATGCCCCCTTGACCCAGCAACCTCACTGCTAAAAATATACATAATCATATAAAGTAATTCATCAAAATTAACCGACATATGTACAAGGATGTCTGGTGCAACCCTTCAGTGGGAAAAGACTGGAAACATCCTAAGGATCAACTGATAGAAGACTTGTTCAATTTATGATTCAACTATACAATGGAATATATGCAGTCATTAAAAGGAATGAGGCTGCTGTATGTACCAGGTGAAAAGTTCTCTGAGATATATTAGGTGAAAACAATCAAGGAGAAGACACATAGACATATAAGTTGAACCATACTTCTACCATACATCTCAACTAGTAAATGGGCAGAGTACACTGAACAGGAAATTAGATAAGGTTCTCAAACAATAAAGTTAATTTCACCAAGCATAGAGTAAAAGAAAAAAGGACAAAGCTACAAGAAAAATGATAAGGAAAGACCATTTTCTATTGCCTCTGAAACTCTCTTAACATTCACTTACCATCTTTAACTTTCCCCCTTCTAACTCCTGCATGGTCTCAATCAAAGTTCTCATGTGCTTCACTGCACATTCAACAGCCCGAATACAACAAAAGGTCCTATGCACAAAAGTTAACATAGACTACTTTCCTTCTCTAACTTCAGTTATTTCCAAGGACGATCAGTCAGGAGTAAAGAAAGGAAACTGATGTAATCAACCCATGTTAAAAAGTGAACATTAAATGCTAAACTGTCAAAAAGCCAACTAATGCTTTTTGACCCAAACATCTATACAATTAATGGAAATGTAGGTGTTAGGGGTATCACACAGCAGAGAAAGAAAGAAAGAATGTTTCCTTTAAATCATGTCACTTACATGAAAGCCTGTTCTGGAAGAAAAAAAGAAATAAACAATTTGTGTTCCTGCGACCCTCTGTCCAACCAGGGAAAAAGAAGGGCTAGGTGGAGTAATAAGCAGCCGGTCACCCTGAGTTCCTTGTGATGACAAATTCTTTTGTAAGGGACCATGGGCAGCTGACAGAGTATAAAACGTTACAGCTGGGGGCACCTGGGTGGCTCAGTGGGTTAAGGCCTCTGCCTTCGGCTTGGATCATGGTCCCAGGGTCCTGGGATCGAGCCCCACATCAGGCTCTCTGCTCGAGGGGGAGCCTGCTTCCCCCTCTCTCTCTTTGCCTGCTTCTCTGCCTACTTGTGATCTCTCCCTCTGTCAAATAAATAAAATCTTTAAAAAAACAAAAAACAAACAAAAAAAAGTCACAGCTGTTTAGAGCCAAGACAAGATGGACAATGATGTCCTAGGGCTAATTCAGCTAAAGGGATAGCCGTCTTTCTTCTGAAGTTCAGAGTTACCCAGAACAGAGATCGCTAAAAACTAGAACATAGCAAAAGAGAGGAGAAGAGAAAGAGGCCAGCCCACCTCAGGCCAATTTCTCCTAAATCTCCCTTTAGCAGATTACTTCAAACTACATTCTTTCTCCCTTCCAAGTTTTATTCTTCCCTCATCTCCATCTCTCTCTCTCTCACTCTGTCAAAAAAGCTGACAGGTACAGCAACAGGAATATTTAGGGCACCACAACAGTTTCCTGCTCCATTCAATGATCCGTCTCCCACACACTCCTTACCATCCTCTCCTAAGGAAAAATGTTTGGTTTAGCTGTGTAAAAGTAATTCAAATTGTGGCCAATTAGGTACCTCCTAGTCATTAAAGCCTAATGGCAATGCTCTACTCAAAGAGAACATAAATTATTAGCCATCATTTTCTCCTGTCTTCCAGAAGGGACAGCTGACTCTCCTTGTCACCACCGTCTAATTTAATGCTTCTAATAAACTGTGTGCAAGCAATTAAAAAGTAAGCTTTATAGATTTATAAGATGAAGTGGAGTAAATAAGCTTTGAGTCAGGGTTTTCAATAAGGAATTAAACACATGCGCTTTTAATAAAAGCATTTGTGATCATTATTTCTAAGCTGAGGGGACTGTTTGGCCTTGCTTTCAGAAGACAAAGTTAACAGAAGCATAACATATGGACAAGCTGGCCACTACTACTCATTTTTAATCAACTCTGCAACGCACTTAAAGTGCCTACTGATTTTTTTTAAGGGACTTCTATGCAATTAATAAGGAAAAGGCCTTTCTGATTTTATTAATAGGTTTGGGTCTGCATTATAAAGTTCAGAGATTATCATTACCTGGAGAGGAAGGACAACTAATACAAGTTGAGGATCTGCTAGCTGTAAGACACTGTGCTGGGTACATTTATATATGTTACATCACTTAACACATATAGTAACACTCAAGACAATAAAAGTATATCCCCATTTAACAGATAAACTGGGGTTTACACCAAGTCATAGCCAGGAGGTACACTGGCATTTCAAAAGGGGCTTAGCAGGTTTAGTGCACTTTTTGCCTTAGTATACTAACCTTCCCCTTTGAAAAGGGACATGAACACATTCAGAACTCACAAAACTCCTTCTCTTCTCATTCACCTTCTCTGAGGCTACTGCATCACCACTGCTTGACTTGGTAAAGCAATCCAAGTCTCCTTAGCTGACTACTCCCACCACATGGTATCACAGGAGAACTCTGTGACACAAAATCTCACTTTTGCCTTTGGAAGGCAAATGGGCACTTCCTACATTTGCTATTTTCCCACTACCACTCACACCTTAGTAAAATTCTCCCATCATTCTTTTTTGCATAGGCTTACATATACCATCTTAATCTTTCCATTCTTTTTTTTTTTTTTTTTTTAAGATTTTTACTTATTTGTTTGACAGAGAGATCACAAGTAGGCAGAGAGGCAGGCAGAGATGGGGGGGGAAGCAGGCGTCAAACCTTTATCAAGCTACTTCAGGAAACTCCCTTCCACTTTTACCTGCTACTTTATCACCATTAATTAAATCTGGCATTCAAACATAAAAGAAATATTTCTCATTTAAAGATACTGCTTTTCTGTTTGATTTACTTGGTTTGGTTAGATATTATTTTCCACCAACTTTTACTGAACAATATAGTGCTTCCAACATTATGAGTCAAAACAGATTATAGTGGGCACGCTTAGGAAATAAACATCATTCTTTTCTATAAAAAGTATAATTTCCAACTCAAAATATTCAAATCAAAATATTCAAAATCAACAATACCCTGCCTTGTACCAGAACCCATTCAACCTATAAACCTCACTTAAAGGCAGAAGAAAAGTACTCAAAGGAACCCATTCTGAAACAGAAAAGCTACGTTGCACAAATTACTTCTGACCCAAAGCAAACTCCTTGCTGTTTGGAGGATGCTGGTTATATTAATTTGGACATTAACATTTCCAACCTATGTATGAGTCAGTGAGAAACTACAGCTTAAAAAATACCAGCATTGAAAATACAAGTATCATTCAGCCTCAAGACCAACTGGTCAGACAAAGCAAACCATGATCAATATGGATTAACAATTTGGCACTGTTCATTCTTAAGAAGTTTCCTATTCTCTTTCATCTTTCAAAAGAATAGTTTTATCTATGCAAAAAAAAATGCTTCATCTCTAATTTAAAAACAAAGTCCACTTCTTGTCTAGGCATATTCTACATTCAGAAACCCCTTCAGACAAACCTCTGTATATCTAACATTTTACATCTATAAAGTATATCTTGTAAACTACACTCCTTGATGATTTTTAAATAACTACTAGTTCAAAACATTCTAATAGGAGCATCATTTATAATAATGGCAACTGGACAAAATGGTCTTTCTGATCAGTGCTAGCAACAATTAAAGACATTAAATAAGAGAAAATATAAGCTAAGATCCGTCATTTTATATAACAAGTAAAGAAAAATCTCTGACCCTTTCTTAACCACAGAAAAATCATTTGCAAATATTTAGGTCAAAATTAACAGGCATTTCTATATGCTTACATCCCCCCTCAAACAAAGCAGAATCTAAACATATTCTGTATTCCAAATACTCATCACCAAAGTCTTCTAAGACAAGGTAACAACAAGAAAATAGTGGTATTTAAAAATATTAAAACATCAAATTTTTGGCAACTCATACTGTTAAGAAATAGCTGTAATGTATCTTGAAAAAGAGGAAGAGGAATTAAAAAAGGTCCAAACAAAACAGAACCCTACATTCTGCTGGATCTAGTTGTTTCATCCATCACATCTTATGCCAATATCAACAATTCAAACACTAATGTTAAAAATAGTTATTGTTAGGAAACTATGAATTTTCTATAGTTTTATATAATAAAAGGAGTATCAAAAACAGTTCTTAAAACAAACTTCCCTGTACACTAGGAACATTAAACACCTAAGTTATTTTTAATATGTGCTACATAGAAACCAAAACTTATTTCAAAACACAGAAGTGCTAACTATTAATATCAAGTTTTTAAACTCAAATAAATGCTCTCATTTTAATAAAACAAACCCTGTTTTTTTAAGTATGAACTTATTTACACCATTTAAGTATGAACTATTTACACCTTCAATATCAAAAACACCTATAATGTCTTACCCTAATCTGGAATAAACTTAAGTCAACAGGACTACTATAAATGCTCTATGTAAGTACATAAATTTATCAAAACTAACTGTTACCTCAAGTCTTTTAAAAAGGGTACCAAGGTTAAAATATGCTGACATAAAATAATGTGGAAAATTGGTAACTGGTTTCCAACACTTTAAAATATAATATTTGATACTTGTTTCCAATACAATATTTACAACAAGACAAGAATCATAAAATATAATGATGACATATTTTTCATCTAAAAAGATCTGAAGTATATAATGTCTTTGAGGATAAGCTGTTCTGATCTTAGTTACATTTAGAGTAACACTCTTTAGAACTAGAAGGAGCTAGTTAGAGATCATTTAGCTCTATGTGTAACTGAAAAGATCCTCCCATCCAAGACCCCAATCCCCTTGTTTTACAGCGTAAAATAACAGACAAATCATTTCACCCTAATGGCAAAAAAAAATGAGGAATTATCTCAAGGTGATTTTAACATTTTTTTAACATTTTTTATTTTTTTATAAACATGTAATGTATTTTTATCCCCAGGGGTACATGTCTGTGAATCGCCAGGTTTACACACTTCACAGCACTAACCATAGCACATACCCTCCCCAATGTCCATTACCCCACTCCCCTTTCCCGACCCCCTCCCCACAGCAACCCTCAGTTTGTTTTGTGAGATTAAGAGTCACTTATGGTTTGTCTCCCTCCCGATCCCATCTTATTTCGTTTATTCTTTTCCTACCCCCCAAACCCTCATGTTGCATCTTCACTTCCTCATATGAGGGAGATCATATGATAGTTGTCTTTCTCTGATTGACTTATTTCACTAAGCATGTTACCCTCTAGTTCCATCCACGTTGTCGCAAATGGCAAGATTTCATTTCTTTTGATGGCTGCATAGTATTCCATTGTGTATATATACCACTTCTTCTTTATCCATTCATCTGTTGATGGACATCTAGGTTCTTTCCATAGTTTGGCTATTCTAGACATTGCTGCTATAAACACTTGGGTGCACGTGCCCCTTCGGATCACTATGTTTGTATCTTTAGGGTAAATACCCAGTAGTGCAATTGCTGGGTCGTAGGGTAGCTCTATTTTCAACTTTTTGAGGAACCTCCATGCTGTTTTCCAGAGTGGCTGCACCAGCTTGCATTCCCACCAACAGTGTAGGAGGGTTCCCTTTTCTCCACATCCTCGCCAGCATCTGTCATTTCCTGACTTGTTAATTTTCGCCATTCTGACTAGTGTGAGGTGATATCTCATTGTGGTTTTGATTTGTATTTCCCTGATGCTGAGTGATGTGGAGCTCTTTTTCATGTGTCTGTTGGCCATCTGGATGTCTTCTTTGCAGAAATGTCTGTTCATGTCCTCTGCCCATTTCTTGATTGGGTTATTTGTTCTTTGGGTGTTGAGTTTGATTAGTTCTTTATAGATTTTGGACACAGGCCCTTTATCTGATATGTCGTTTGCAAATATCTTCTCCCATTCTGTGAGTTGTCTTTTGGTTTTGTTAACTGTTTCCTTTGCTGTGCAAAAGCTTTTGATCTTGATGAAATCCTAATAGTTCATATTTGCCCTTACTTACCTTGCGTTTGATGATGTTCCTAGGAAGATGTTGCTGTGGCTGAGGTCAAAGAGGTTGCTGCATGGGTTCTCCTCAAGGATTTTGATGGATTCCTTTCTCACATTGAGGTCCTTCATCCATTTTGAGTCTATTTTCGTGTGTGGTATAAGGAAATGGTCCAATTTCATTTTTCTGCAAGTGGCTGCCCAATTTTCCCAACACCATTTATTGAAGAGGCTGTCTTTTTTCCATTGGACATTCTTTCCTGCTTTATCAAAGATTAGTTGACCATAGAGTTGAGGGTCTATTTCTGGGCTCTCTATTGTGTTCCACTGATCTATGTATATGTTTTTGTGCCAGTACCATACTGTCTTGACGATGACAGCTTTGTAATAGAGCTTGAAGTCCGGAATTGTGATGCCACCAACTTTGGCTTTCTTTTTCAATATTCCTTTGGCTATTCGAGGTCTTTTCTGGTTCCATATAAGTTTTAGGATTATTTGTTCAATTTCTTTGAAAAAAAAATGGGTGGGATTTTGATACGGTTTGCATTAAATGTGTAGATCGCTTTAGGTAGCATAGACATTTTCACAATATTTGTTCTTCCAATCCAGAAGAATGGAACATTTTTCCATTTCTTTGTGTCTTCCTCAATTTCTTTCATGAGTACTTTATAGTTTTCTGAGTATAGATTTTTAGCCTCTTTGGTTAGGTTTATTCCTAGGTATCTTATAGTTTTGGGTACAATTGTAAATGGGATGGACTCCTTAATTTCTCTTTCTTCTGTCTTGTTGTTGGTGTAGAGAAATGCAACTGATTTCTGTGCACTGATTTTATATCCTGACACTTTACTAAGTTCCTGTACAAGTTCTAGCAGTTTTGGAGTGGAGTCTTTTGGGTTTTCCACATAGAGTATCATATCATCTGCAAAGAGTAAGAGTTTGACTTCTTTGCCGATTTGGATGCCTTTAATTTTTGTTGTCTGATTGCTGAGGCTAGGACTTCTAGTACTATGTTGAATAGCAGTGGTGATAATGGACATCCCTGCCATGTTCCTGACCTTAGTGGAAAAGCTTTCAGTTTTTCTCCATTGAGAATGATATTTGCGGTGGGTTTTTCATAGATGGCTTTGATAATATTGAAGTATGTGCCCTTTATCCCTACACTTTGAAGAGTTTTCATCAGGAAGGGATGCTGTACTTTGTCAAATGCTTTTTCAACATCTATTGAGAATATCATATGGTTCATGTTCTTTCTTTTATTAATGTGTTGAATCACATTGATTTGTGGATGTTGAACCAACCTTGCAGCCCTGGAATAAATCCCACTTGGTCGTGGTGAAGAATCCTCTTAATGTACTGTTGAATCCTACTGGCTAGTATTTTGGCGAGAATTTTCGCATCTGTGTTCATCAAGGATATTGGTCTGTAATTCTCTTTTTTGATGGGATCCTTGTCTGGTTTTGGGATCAAGGTGATGCTGGCCTCATAAAGTGAGTTTGGAAGTTTTCCTTCCATTTCTATTTTTTGGAACAGTTTCAGGAGAATAGGAATTAATTCTTCTTTAAATGTTTGGTAGAATTCCCCT